>JAVFHQ010000092.1:0-51444 GCA_035135055.1 Oleoguttula mirabilis | reverse complement strand
CTAAGCCTATACCTTAGGAATATACTATCTAGCTCTACTCTATTAAGCTCTTTAAGCTTATAGGTTTAGAACCTATTCTTAGATAATTTAACTCTAAATAGCTCTTTCTACCTAAATGCTAGCTTCTTATCTCTAGCAAACTTAAGCTTATTTCTATATACTAATATAAGCTACCTATCCTTAAGGATTTTATTAGTAATATTATATTAGTTATCCTAATACTCCTTATTCTTAATCTTATACCTATTCCTTCTAAGTAGTACCTTTAGAATAGTATTATCTCTCTATATAAGTTAAGTTACCCTTATAGCTAGTAAGGTCCCTCTATCTCAGTAGGAGGCCTAGTTAATACTTTGGAATATTCTATACTATAGCTTAATAGGAAGTAATATATCTCTACTATAGATAATATCTATAGCTATTATATTAGTCTACCTTCTAACTAAGGTCCTCCTGTCCCGCAAGCAATGCAACTACCTATACGGCGTCGACCGGATCCCAATGGCTAATCGAGTGCGCCATCAACCACCAAGGAGGCGACATGGGCAGCGTCCAAGTCACCGGTAACTACGCTTTACGATCTTGTATCGAGGCCTGCGCCAACACCACCGGCTGCCTTGACGTCTCGCTTTCCGGAGTTGCATGTGCGTATATCACTGTCTGTGAGATTCCAAGACGCAAGCTGACTCTTCGACCTTCCGCATCTAGGCTATATGAAGATAACACTCGGTGCGGCGCTCAGCAACAGTGGCGTTTTAGCAGCCAAGTTGCTGCCAGCCATCTCTCCCAGCGGCTCTACAAGCTCGTCACTGATTTCTCAGCCGACCACGTCGACCAGCTCGGTACCTACAACGAGTATCGCCATGAGCAGCATCGCTACGCTCCCAACATCCTCCAGTAGCCAAGCCGTAACATCTCATACGCCATCGGCTACATCGGTAGTGCCGACGGCACCGCCAACAATCGGTATGCATGCCCCGTCACGTGCTACCTAGGACATTCGCTAACAGCCATATGTGTGACTACCAGGGAATTATACCTACCAAGGCTGCTTTAACGACTCCAGGTCCGCCCGTGCCCTCAGATCCACCGAGCTCTACGGCACGAACACAAACAATATGACGCTCGAGAAGTGCGCCACGTTCTGCTCAAACTACGCTTACTGGGGTGTGGAGTATGGCCAGGAGTAAGTTCCCTTTGCGAGCGAACAGACGACCGAAGATCTGTCTCGCTAACCTAGCAATAGATGCTATTGCGGCCCCGCCCTCACCAGCAACTCCCAGAACCAGACTGGGGCCATCAACTCGTGCACGTTGCCTTGCCCCGGCAACTCGACGGAACTCTGTGGCGCTGGCAATAGGCTTAATGTGTACTACTACAATGCTACGACGGCCACAAGCTCGGCGGTGTTGGCCACATCATCGGCTTCTTGAGTGGCTCGGGCAAGTTTGGTGGTCATGGGATATCTGCCACCAAGTGCGTTTCCATCGCTAGTCAAAACGCTCCTGATCGAGGGACATGCCATCCATACCGTTTCTACGTTCTTTCTACACACACCCACAATACATGGGCCCATTGACTCCTATACAGATCTGGGCCTGGTCCGCAGCACACGTCGGACATGTATTCGCCACCGAACATGCTATTTTCGTCGAAGTGGGCGTAGTCGACGTCGTTGAAGGGGCTGCTGTCGTTGTCGGAGGCGTCGTTACTGCTGCTGAACTTGTTGTAGAAATCGACAGGGTGTCAGTCGGGAGAGCCGTGTACGGGCAGCTGTTGGCAGACGTGAGCAACGTGTTGACTGAGATGCCGAAGGTGGAACCAGAGCACACGCAGTAGGCCGTATTGATCCCTTGGTCGGGGTCCATGTTTTGGGTCGAGCAAGATATGAACGACGTTGGGGTAGGTGTCTGCGTTGAGCTCGTTGTTGTTGAGAGTGGGATCGACGTCGACGTATTAGTTTGTACAGATAAACTCGTCAGCGACGCCGAAACCGTCGCGGGCGTGAGAGTACTGCGAGCGCTGCTACTCGCGGCCGTTATCGATACACTGGACTCCGTCGAGTTTGTTGAGGTTACAGAGACGGTGCTATCGGTGGCGGAATCAGTGGAATCGGTGTCCACGCCCAAAGACCCCAGTGCTGAGTTCGGGTCAGCTGGCGCATAGGTAGTGTACATCGAAGTCAAAGCATCACAGGCGGACACCGTCGACGTAGATGTCGTAGTTGTCCCTGTCACATCGCAGCCCGTCTGCGTGCTATAGCAGCTGGTAACGTAGCAGGTTGAGGTCGAGGTAGCATTGGCAGTGAAGACGCAAGCCATTGCGCAATCGCTAACGGTGCTCATGGAAGCTGAAGAGCAGCTTGCCGAAGAAGTGGAAGTCGTGGAACTGCTAGCGCTGGTCGTGGAGCTACTGATGGGTTCTGAGGTAGTCTCAGGGTCCTCCGGCTCCGAGTCGTTCTCGGGTGGCGAGTCGCATTCGCCAGCCACCGTGACACCGAATATCTGAACGCACGGCAGATGGAAAGACGGGAGCTCCGGGAGATCCGGTAGATCGAATTCCACCGATGGTATCTCGGGGAGGTTCCAGATCAAGATGGGCGAGCAACCTAGGCAAGGCAGGATCACGGGAATGATGGTGGTAGATGAATCGGAGCCCGTGGTGGTGATCCACTCGTTGCCCGTAATGGAGGAGTCGTAGATCTGCGTTGACAGACCAGGAGGCAGCGTAGTGATGGTTGAGGTGATCAGACTAGTCGTTACTGGTGCTGTGCCCGACACCGGAGTAGGTCCTATCGCCGTTGTGCTCGCACCTGGTAGTAGAACGGTGGTTGTGGATCCATCTGAGACAATGACACTGCTGGACTCCGAGATGACCGACGATGAAGACGATAGACCTGAGGATAAGCCGGTGCCAGACGATATGACAGAGGTGATGTTGTTGGATGATGTAGTAGTAACCTGACTCAACGAGCTTGAGGATAAGCTGACCTCTGTGGACGAGGTAGTCGTGAGTGCAGTCGTGTTGGCAGAGACCGTTACACCGAGGCTCGACGAGCTCAACGACACTGATCCCGTCTGTGATATTATGGTTGTTGGTATTGTGGTGTTTGTGCCCGCAACAGTCGACGATGGAGGCGTCCCTGTTGTTAGAATGATCGAAGTTGAGTCGGTCACTAATGTCACCGTCAAGGACGTGCTGTTCGTGGTTGCGCCATGGCCAGATGAAGTTGCTGGGCTGGAAGCGCCCGTGGTCAGGATAACCGAAGATGAGCTCGCGATCGAGCTGGAGCTCAAAGAGGAGCCGTGTGTTGTCGTGTTCGCATAGGCCGTCGCATTCAGCGACCCGGTTTGAGCGACGGACGTACCGGCAAGTAGAAAAGGCAGAAGGAGGGACCACATCTTGCTTGGAGAAGAAGAGAAAGGCATGAAGGTCATGTGGCGATTTTTGAGGCGAGGGGCATACTCACGCTTTCTACCTCGCCTGCATTGTATCATCATCGGTGCCTGTTGTTGCCTGTGCTATTCTGACCATCTTCGCACAAGCCTCCTTCAAGCGTTCGATTCTTAACGTTTCTCATCTGGAAAGTGGACATTCCAACATTAGGATGTGCCGTCCATGAAACATGGTTCGTGCCGAAGTACGAGCGTGCTCTGAATGCTTGCACTGTTGCAGAGGCTAGGGTGGTTATCGTTGGTGTAGCACTACACTATACACATACGGTACCTGACAAGGGCCTAGGCTAATATCCGGTCGCAGAGAATACTCGTGGACGTTGGTGGAGATTGTAGGGATTGGCGTAGGATTCGTGCCGCAGCAGGCACGAAACCGCCGAATTGACATTGATCGTTGGCTTCGGAATGGTTCCGGTTGGCCCTTTTCTTACGTTTCATCTCACCTTTCAGCCTTCGACTGTCGACAGTACCTGTAACGGTGTAACCGACTGCTCGGCGGCTCGCACGGAAGGCGATCACCCGCCCGCAACAGTGTCAAGGCACACCATGCCGCACCATGTGGGACCAACATTAACATTACTTGCTTCACCATCGGCACAGCCCTCCAGCTCCCCAATTAGAGCGGCATCTCAATGTCGCTCGTAAGAATTGTCCTACCGGAGATCGTTCAGAGCATCGCAAGTGCAGGCCCCAGGGTAGGAAGGTAGGTCGTCCTATCTCATATATCTAGTCCTGTATAGCCGTCTCGCTCCTGAAAATAGCCCGTCTTGCTACGCTGTAGCCACAACTAATCGACTGCTTGTCCTTTTCGCCCGTGGCATCTCTACTCGACCGCAGACATGTCCCACGGCCTGGGAAAGATGCTACTTATCCTCGTACCTTTGCTTGTTGCGTTCGCGAGTGGCCGATCCATCTATGAGCGGAGCAGCAGCCCTCACCTCCAGGTACGAGACAACACCGGCGACACTCCACTACCAGCATGCATCCCTCGTTGCGGACCGAAGTGCATAGGACCATACTCCAGTTACAGCCCACCAAGCTTAGCAGCGTCAGAGCGAAGAAGCTTGGCTACACTGGATATACGCGACTTCGGCATAGTCTTTGCTGGTGATGCCGAGCGATTGTCACCAAACCCACAATATGTCGCCAAGCGGAACCTCTACAAGGTCACGCCGAAGAATGTGGACAGCTTCATCAAGAACAAAGTGTCCACCGAGACCAAAAGCACTCGGCAGCTCATGTGGTGCCCTGAGAGTAAAGCCTCAAGCTTCGAGAACTGCACCGTCCCGAAAGCTAACCGAGTGTAGACGATGCGACGTCAACCACCGTCCAGACCACTTTCGACGACTCAAACAAGGTCGAGATCGGCACGGGCGGTCTGACAGGTTGCACAGTCTTAACGGTCGTGTCGCGGCGCGGCGTCTTCATGGCTCACTTCTTCGAGAGCCTCGCGTTCGATCGCCCGAGCGATGAGGAGCTGATCGATGCGGGTGAGGACCCTGCAACATATCCCGCTCTTGACTACAATGGCCAGGTGCGTAACCTGGTCGACAGAACACAGGGAGACACGGAAGGCCTTGGCCCAGCATTAGATGTGTCTATTTTCAACCAGGATGACGATAACACCCACGCCTTCATCATGACGCCTAGGCAATGGGGTGACGGCGTAGCTGGAGGCATCCTCCAGTTCACCGGCAGTATCAACACGCTGAGATCCCAAGTCATGGGCCTACTGCCCGCCCTGTCAGACGTCACGATCTACGACTATGTGAGGTTGAACATGGTAAGTTCCCTCATGCTTGTTCTCGCTCCGAAATACACCACAGACTCGCCGCCGGTATGTTGACTGATCAACGTTGTGTAGGAGGACCCCGCGCAGGAGGACGAGCTATACACGAATGCGCGCGGCTCAGCGTTCTTCCAGTATGATCCGAAGAATTACAAGCAGAAGGGTTGGAGAGTGTTCTACGAGCGGGCATTGCAGGGCGAAGACGGCTGGTCGTCTTGAGATGTAGGACGAATGTGCGTTTAGAGCTTGCGCTGTTTGGTTGTGATTCGGGGTTGTTGGGTAGCATGCTTGCTGGCCATCATAGACCCCAGAGCTGTGGATGAGCTTTCTGGGTAGAGTGTTTTGTGCCACTTCGTCTTAAAGTCTTGATCCTGCTCAAACACGTGACGTGGTCTTGGCATCGAAGCGAAACCCGCTGGAAAGCAATGCGGCAGGCACGCGCATCTTCCCTGTCAGAGCCATATGCTAATAGGATGGATGGGGTGCTGCTGGGGCCAAGTGTAAGCCCCGTTCGTCACACTAATAATATCACTGCAAGTTTGCCGCCCAAACCCTGGTTTCACACGTAGGGGGCGAGTCTCACTTGCAAATCGTCAAAGCCATTTAAGAGGCCTACGTCTCAACTTTGCTCCCCCTGGATCGGCATCATATTCGCTATTGCTCTCGATGTCCACTACAGGGGAAACCGTATAGCACACCCGAACCGAGCCAGTATGACCTCTACCACGTTCGAAGCCGCGGAAGACTATGCAGAGGCTCTGGAGGCCGCGGCCACCAGCGGCAACGTCGAGCAAGCGACTTCACTCATGAAAGACTGGAAGGCCTGCACGACCGTTGAGAGCCCGAATGACGAATTGCTCTGTGTACCTGCAGACCTGGCGGCACAGAACGGTCACCCGGCCACCCTGGACATACTTCTCGAGAACGGAGCAGAGCCCTCGCAGCTTCTCGCAGCCACAGCGGCCAAATCCGCTTCCCCTGAGGTGTTCCAAGTCCTGTACGACCATGGCTGGCGACCAGATCATGTGGGTATACAGGATAAAATGCCGGTGATAATGTACGTGACAGCCACAATGCCCCACTGCCACTGTATTCCAGCAACCAACCAACTGCACTGCTGACGTGGCATGGCGCACCGTAGCAGGGCAGTCGGCAGCCGACCTGTGCTCGAATGGCTGCTGGACCACGGCGCTGATGCCAACGCCGTCTCGCCCTGGAACAGCACAGCGCTCTCCCACGCAGCGGCCCTTGCCACCCCAGAAGAAGTCGATCTTCTCCTCGCACGAGGCGCCAGGCTGGAAGGGAGTAACGCTTTGCACGGCGCTGCAGATCGCCAGTGCAGCGAAGACGAGGCGAAGTCTCTGGCGATGATGCAGCATCTCCTGGACCTGGGCATCGACATCAATGCTATCGAGACACAGCACGTCCCGCCCAAGAGGTTTCAATCTACCCGATATGGGCCGCAAGGTAGAGGAACAGCTCTAATAAAAGCTGTCCGCGCTGGTAAGGTGGCAAGGGTGGAGTGGCTGCTTGGGCATGGTGCAGACGTGAATGTGAAGGTTGAGGGCACCAGGTCTGCGCTGCAGTGGGCAGAACACGAGGGGCATGAGGAGATTGCGACACTGCTAAGGCAGCATGGGGCATGGGTCCTTGGAAGGTAGTGCTTGACGGTGGAGCTTGATATGATTGCTGTAAGCATCGAGGCAGGCGAGAAACATCTTTCGCTGCACCATGTAACCTTGTAAGCTCGGTCGGAGACTCATCAGCCTCACTGCGAGGGCTCTAACGCTGCGTAGAATGATCCAGACGGATACATTCGTAAAAAGGCATGAGTCTGTCTGTGAACGCAAACCGTTGTTGAACGCCTAATTAAGGTCGTTGGAAGCCAATAAGGTAGAAGGTGCATACAGCTCCTACCCTCCGACAGAGAGCATCTTCGAGGCTCGTCACCATGAGATCTCACGTCAGCTCGTACCCCAGGAACCACTTTTGTGAGACGCATGTGCCGTAACTCAGGTGCTTGAGACCTTACGGTTAAGCAACCGCGGCTGGTGGACCACTCTGCTGCTTTGGTCGAAGGCCTCATCAGACGAAGGACTCTCTGGGGCGGTGCTCACACAACGGCGAAGAACAGGTGACGACTACAGGTAGACAACTAGTGTCATTGCGAGTTGACCATGAACATAAAGAATCAGACTAAAGCCGTCGATGTGCCGAAATATGATATTGATATGTTTCGATAAGCGCCGCGCCAGAACGACTGTGTGCAACCTCAGAAGTCTCAGACCGGCTACTTGTAAAAGCTATTGCAAAGCACAAGTCCTGTGACCGATTAGCCTATCGCTTCTGCCTAGTCAGCGTCCAGCATTTGACTCACCACCTCATCTCCACCTTCATACTGGCAATAGACTGCCATCCTCTGACCGGCCCAGAAGCCGCCTCACTTCTATCGTGTGTCGCATCTAGAAGGACCCGTCAGCGTCTCCAGCAAGCGTCAGTATCGTAGCATACGTACCATCCGCCGACGGAGTCCCCGCGGACTCCAACTCCTTCGAACTCGCTCCACTACTCTCGGAACTCAACACCGACCTACTGTGGCTGGACGACGGCGAAGAAGTAGTGTCACCTCGTTGAGACAACATCCGCGGCAACTCTCGAGCCTCCCGCGACCTCAGCAGCGCCTCCGCACTCTCGTACGCCCGATCGGCATCTACCAGCGCAGCCTCCGCGGTAAACTTGGCAAGCTTCAGCCCAGCACTGTGCTGCATCTCAGCGTGCTCCACCGGCCGCAACAGCCTCTCGGGCAGTTTCGGCGGTTGCTGGCCTAGGAAGGCGCGGGTCTCGATGAGAAGCTCTTCAGTCATGGCCACGCAGCGGTCGACGCGGATGTCGAGCTCGGCTTGGTCTTGCAGCAGCTGTCGGGTGTATTCGCGGGCTTTGGCTTCCGCCTCCGGCCGGGCTCGCTCCGTGAGGAAGTCGATCACGCTCACGCCAAGTGGTGGTGACGGTGGTGGTGAAGCTATGGAGGCTACTGTCGCTCTTGGAGAGCTGAGCGTGTTGGAGTGTGGCATACTGTTGAATCGGCAAAAGCACACTTGATTAAAGGACTCACCAGGAGTCAATGCTAGAGCGATATAGGTAGCGATGTACGGAAAAGAAGCCAACGCCGAGGGCAAAGCAATCGTGCTACATATGCAGGAGCATGACACACGCTGAGCACGATCAGAATGTTCACTTATGCTTTATTAGGAGTTGAGAAAACAAAGCGGACTTCTTCGCTGCAGTGAAAAGTGCAGTGACCTACCAAAGCCGGGATGCCTCTAAAACGCCTGCAAAACCCGACTCGTCCTGGCTGCCAGCAGCGCGATTGTTAAGAAGATTGGGCTTCACTCACCACAACACCTGTATTTCAAATGACCACACGTTCTTCCACTTCACCCTGCGTTCCCGCATCGGCTTGCTATCAGCGCCTCGCAGCTCACCTTCGACGTTCTTGCGTTGTGCTCCCGCTGTCCCTGCAACATTGTCAGCGCCCTAATGAAAAGCAGTAGGATAGCAACGTACCTGGCATGTGTGCCGCCGGCGTGTCCTCCGTACAATCTACCCGGCACGGTGCGAAGCTCTCAAAGCAGCCCACAGATCGGTCAGCCGGCGGACTCACCTGACGAGTCGCCCGACACGGCGCAAAGCCATCGTAAAGCGCAACGAGGCCTGGTACTCGCGCCTTGCTGGCACGGCGCTCCGCATAATCGCCATCGTTGCGTGCCTTGGCGAGGCGAGCGGAAACGACGTTGATTCGCTGCTGTAGTGCGGCGATCGACGGATCGGTCTCGGTGATGGGAGCCTGGCTTTTCACCAAAGGTTTGTTCGACGCGGCGACCGCCTCGGCAATCCAGGCTTTGACTTGCTGAGGCACATTGAGGTGCTCGAGCGTGGGAGTGGGTGGTGGAGGTGCGATCTTGATGTCGCTCGGCATCGGCAGGCCAGCTTGCTCAATAGCGGCGGTCAGTCCGATAACATCGTCGAACAACGTCTGGTTCCTCTCAAACATGCTGTCAGTGGCGCCTTCGGCAAGACGGCGGCCCTCCTCCCACTTCTTCACAGCCTCCCTCTCAGCAACCTCATCCGGCGTAAGTTCGGCAGGCAGGAAGTCAGAGTTTGGTGCAGCCAGCTGCGCACGTGCTTGATCAAGAAGGCGCGATGAGCTCGAGATAGCACAATCGACGCGCTCAGTGAAGTCGAAGTCTTCCGGAGTGAGTGGGAGCGGCTTGGCCAGCCTCGCCAACGCGTTTGCTCTGATCTGAGCGACTAGCTTGGGGTTAGCAGCGTACTTCGCGCGGGCTTGAGCCATCATTGCGTCTACCCTGACGAAGCCGGTTGGAAGAGAAGAAGGGAGGCGTGATGTCGTTGCCTGCAACGAAGAAGAGTGCGAGATGCGGGGATATGAGCTGGTGGTACTCATATAGGCGATCTTGCGGAGAGGCATGTGGCGGATCTTGGGCGTGTGCGAATGAGAGATGACACGCCAATCTTCCAGAGATGGCAAGCAGATTCCTTCACGACGAAGACTTGAGACTGTGAATGAGAAGTAACGAGAGGATGGTGGAGCGCATATTCTTGGCCTGTAATGTAAGAAACGGGCAAAGAACACCACAAAGGCATTGTGAGCGTGCGCTTTGTCCCATAGGCTGCGGCGGACGAATACAATGGGCCTCGCTGTGGCATTCGTGAAAGCACGATGAGCGAACAAGCAGTAGAACATCGACGTGTGAATACTGGCTGCATCACTGCTGTCAGAGGCCGCCCGTGACAGAGCAATGTCGCAACGACCGTGGCATCAGGCCGTGCTTCATGTGGCAACATCGGACGGACTCGCGATGATCTGCTCGTAATGCTGCTTGTGCGTTCTCTGGCGCTCTCACGCCACTTGTGGTGCAATGCAGTTCTCCCGAAGCTCCCGAGAACTGCATGATCACGCCAGCAACGCTGAGAGGAGGGAGGTTGATAGGCCGAACAGCAGGCGCGCCGTCGAGTCTCTCCTCATCGTGGAGCGGAGCTGAAGCGTGGCCGATCAGTAGCGATGTCGTCAACATTGTGGTGGATATACCGTGTGGGGTCGTTGAGAATGTTAAGAAGAGATAGGCTGGCGTTGGCATGGTTGTTGTTGTAGTAGTCTCGGTGGCGGGGTAACGCTGCTGATACCGGCTCGGCATGCCGACCCCTGTCGATCCGAAGCGAAGCGAGCCGGCTGATCTGAGCGCTAGACAGGGCGCTGCATTGATGAATGCTAGAATGCGTGTGCACTGTGCAGCTGCCAGCAACTCAGCCCCGGAGACGCCTCTTCTATTCGCGTCTTCAACATTATTATTGAGCCTTGCGCTCTTGGAAACCTGTCAGCCAGAGACACAAAGAGCGTCGGGCAGTCTGTATACGCACCTTCTGCACAACGAAGGCAACGTTTGGAGTCGGCAAGCGAATTGTGAAACAGCAGCAAGCGCGAACGTCACTACCGGCTTCTATTTGTGGGACGATACATACCTTTAATTCTACCGGGCCTCATTAGTTAATCGTAAACAGACGCCGCGGCAGGCACGCCACGGGGAGGACAGTCCGCGAACAAACAAGCTGCTTTCGACCCTTCGTGCTGTTGAAGAGAGCTGGGGAGAGCAGAGGAGCGAAGGAACACACGCGCGAGATGGCTTCCCACGATTACTACCAGAACACCTCCTACCACCACTCGGACCCATACCACGACCAGGAAAACGACCGATACGATGACCGCAATGAAGCGCCTCTGCCACCCCTCCCATCCAACTCGCCCTTCGACGACCGCACATACCCATACTCCCACCAAGCGCCCTCCCAATCATACGGTGGAGCAGGCGGGCGCATACACGACGATGCAGACCCCTTCGAAGATGACAACGCCATACCGATGAACGGGCGCAAACCAAAACACGACTCCGCCACCACCATCTCGCCCATCCTGCCTGGCCAGCTAGAGGACCCTTTCGTAAGAGACGCAGACCCACGCAAGCAGCGGCGACGAAGCAAGAGCAAAGACGGCTGGTTCCGCGGCCAAATCACCTGGGTCGTCTACACCCTCACCCTCATCCAGCTCGTCGTCTTCATCGCGGAGATCGTCAAGAACGCCATCCTCACCAAATCGCCCATCGAAATCCACCCCTCCTTCAACCCCATGATCGGCCCCTCGCCCTACGTCCTCATCAACATGGGCGCCCGCTACCAGCCCTGCATGCACAACATGCCCAACGTCCAGAACTCTACGACCATCATCTCCTGGCCCTGCCCCAACGCCACCGCCACAACGGGCGCCAGCGTCTCCTGCTCCCTGTCCGAGCTCTGCGGCTTCGCCGGCGTGCCCAACCCGCACCCGGACGGCAGCATCGAAGACAAGCCCGCGCCGGACCAGTGGTGGCGCTTCATCGTGCCCATCTTCATCCACGCCGGCATCGTGCACATCGGCTTCAACCTGCTGCTGCAGATGACGCTGGGCCGCGACGTGGAGAAGCTGATCGGCAGCCTGCGCTTCGCCATCGTCTACTTCGCCGCCGGCATCTTTGGCTTCGTGCTCGGCGGCAACTTCGCCGCCACTGGGATAGCGTCCTGCGGCTGCTCGGGCAGCCTCTTCGGCATCCTGGCCATTACGCTGCTGGACTTACTCTACACCTGGCGACAGCGGCCCGGCCCGATCAAGGACTTGCTCTTCATCCTCGTCGATGTCATTATAGCCTTCGTGCTCGGCTTGTTGCCTGGTCTGGACAACTTCAGCCATATCGGCGGGTTCCTCATGGGTCTGGTGCTGGGTGTCTGTATCCTTCGCTCGCCTACCGCTTTCGCGCGGCGCACATCTTCGCAAGAAGACGCAACAGCGCGCTACAGCGACAGCGGCGTCTCCACCCAACACTCCACCACTCCCATCCCCGTCCGCGACCAAGGCATCAACGGCTTCATCAAACACCCCCTCACCTTCTTCCAGAACCGGCGCGGCGTCTGGTGGGCCTGGTGGCTTGTGCGCGCGGCCGCGCTCGTGGGATGCTTGGTCGGCCTCATCCTCTTGCTGGAGAACTTCTACAAGGTGCACCCGACGACGTGTCATTGGTGCAAGTACTTGTCATGTTTGCCGGTGAAAGACTGGTGCGATGTGGGGAATCTGGATTTCACGACGACGAACTCGACGACGAGTAAGCGGGATTTGCTGTTTGTGGTGGGGATGGATGGGTTTGCTTTGGCTGGGGAGTATGGTGCTGGGGTGTTTTGATAGCGTTTTGCGAGGGGGTTCTGTATACCAACCATGATGGCGAATTTTGCTGTTAATGAACAAATGTCCTGGAAGTGCAATGGGCGCGGCCTCCAACACGCTATCCTTTCCAAACGCACAACTTGGAGCACGCTGTGCGATCAGTCTGTCCGCACCTGCCCAGCTCGCGGCCTTGATCTTACCACCGCCGCCTGGGACGGTTGGTAGGTAGATCTAGCGGCCGACGCTGTCTGTACCTGCAATGCCCCTTGCGCGCATATCGCTCGGGCGTACAATGACAGGCAAGCGTCTACATTACAAGCGCCGACTCTTCGCAGTGCATCGGCTGTTGGGCGGTGTAGGCTTCGGGTGAGATAGGTAGGTGGTTCCAGCCGGCTAACTGACCTGTCTAACAAAGTGTTAGTTGACTGACTGATAGTCCGACTACGCTAGTAGTGGGTTTGTGTCGTCGACGAGATGGTCCGTGCGAGCATGTGATGTGATGGCCTGTGCTGTAGAAAGATATGGCTGATAGGCGCCGAGCAAGGCTGATCTTGACTCAGTACCTGCATAATCCCGAAGTGCGAGCTCCCACCGGCGCTGTAGAAGGCGATTCGGGGTTGCGCTAGAACTGCTCTGGCCCTCCAGATCCTCAATGCTCCAGCAGGGGCTGACCAGAGGCATAAGCTCTCGTCAAGCCGCTTCTTCGCCTTCAGATGCTAGAGCAAGACTGAACAAACAGACCAGCAACGCACACTGGCTCCGCCTTGCGATGTCATCTTGGCAGTTGATAGCTGTCCCTACACATGCCACCCCACCCGTGCGCTTTCCGCACCGCGTCGAGCCGGCGCACGTAGACTCACCAGGCTCCCCGATCGATTGTGTGCGATGATCCTCGTCGTAACAATACCTCATGTGTACGGAGGATGCCATCGCCTCGTCAGCCCGATCGCGGGTACTGCCGTCACACTGCTCTCGACAGTCTGCCACGCTTGAAGCTGGCCTCGAGTACGTCGTCAGCACTTTGAAGTTCGCGGTCAACATGCTGCCAATTCCGCAAGTCCCGCACAGGTGATACGCGCTGGGCGATGGGAGGTGTGCTTAGCCTGTCGGGGCTCCTCGAGAGTTTGCAGTGGACTTGCCTTTATCAAGGTCCATCGCAATGTCACCACTCCATGGTTCTTGCTGCTGCTGTACAGAGCACGTGCAACATGGCGGTTTGCTAGGAGCCGTTTAACTGGTCCAGTGCGTTCCCACGCTGCTGTGGGTTGGTAGGTCACTCTCGCTAGCAGTTCTGATAGCGTGGATATTCTTGAGCTTGATGCGACCAACGTCACTCCCTTATGGCTGGTTAAGTGGCTCCGGAAGAGGAGCACACAACCGACTGCTACACGATCGTGACCAATTCTTCTGGCTTCGCCGTCCACGCACTGAAGATATCCCCCATGACACAGTGAAGGGCATAGAGACGTCGGAAAACACGGCCAACACCCTCATTAGGCTCCTCGGACAGAACAAGACCGTGGAAATCGTCATCCTCCAAGGCGTCCCGCCGATCGCTTTCTGGCATAGCTAGGATATCGTGGAGGGTGAGATGCTCGTGAGGTTGGTGTCTACAGTCGTCTTGTGATTTGGACCAGAACAGAGGAAGAAAGAATAGCGAGCCATTCGTGGCTTCGAATTCCTTCATACTTTCGAATGACTGGCGTGCTAAGCTCGAATGCCCAAACCCCTCTATATTCGTCTTGAGTCGTTGGTCCGGGTCGTCAGAGTCCTTCATACCCATGTGATTGTCATTGTTCCAGGTGATGCTCGCTTTCAGCAAGCGACCGCGCAGCACGAGCTGACCCGAACGGACAGCGCCGAATTTGTTGTCTTGGTCCAGGAGATCAATCTCTACGCGGTGAATGCACGCGAGTGGTTCATCATATCCAGTCAAGAACCAAGGGTGGAGGGAAGTGCAACATTCTACAGATGCCCAGCTCCAGGATGGAGCGCTGGCGTTTGGGATCCTTCGCATCCGATCTGGCTCCCTGCGAGTGCCCACCTCCCAACACAAGTGCCGGAACATGTCCCTGCGGAAAAACCCTGCAACATAGGCGTCTTGCAGTGTCTCGGACATTCTTTCAGCAATCGCACCGAAGGCAACAAGTCTGTCCTGAGCGGGACATGAGAGCCGTAAGCGAGAGTACTTAGTAATAATGCGAGGCCACGCCTTGTTTAGTTCCAGGGTGAACTGTGGAAGGCCTTGGTCTGATTGCCGAAGTTCCGCCTTGCCACCTGGATACATCTCGCTGGCGACTGGGGTCTCAAAGCACTCCCAGTAGATCTCGCGATCGCTGAAGTGTAACATCCTAGAACACAGAAGACGCTCCTGCATAACCCATGCTCTCGTGAACAGAGTGCTGTTGGGGAATTCGATTTCAGGGGGGTAGGTATGGGGAAAGCGAATGCAGTACGCCGCTTCATCTGCACAGCTATCAGGTTGCCACCGAAAACGATCGTCTTTCCATACAGGACGCTCAGCAAAGCAGCCACTGTAAGGATTAGACCCATGAGCTGCACCTATGTTGAGTACCGAGTTCGTATAGACGTCTTTCATGCGCGCCATTTCATGAATCTTGTCAGTTCTGAAGGTTGAAGACCCCACCTCTTCAGACTGCACTATGCAGTATGAGTCGATCCAGAGATAGCTGATGCCGAGTTGTTGAATAGCTTTCATAGCGTCCTGGAAAGTCGGTGGGAAGCGGGAAATGGCAACGCCGGCTTCAAAGAGCGACCTGTTCTCGGCCGTTAGGCATTCAAACGGCCTCTCACCCCGGCAATGACTGAGCGTCGCATAAGGTCCTTGGGGAGCATCGTCACAGGTGTTGATAAGTCGAGTCACATCTCCTGTGATATGCAACAGCCGCGATGGGTACCATTGAGGGTTAGCCCGGGAAGCACACTTGTTGTGTTTTGTGAGGCATATTGTAAGCCAGTGGTTGGCCAGTCTCATGGTCTCCTTGCTCCCCGTCAAACGGCTATCTCGCGCTGCAGCACTCAGCTCGTATGCTACGTCGTCCGCTTTCTGTATGGTGAGCGATGCGATCTCATCCCATTGTCGGCCAAGAAAATCATGACGTTCTGCGAGAATTTCAAGCTTGTAATAACACAGCGTGGGCCAGGTACAGGTATACATCGTGAACTTGGCGACGGCATTGTCCGAGCACCTTCGGTATCGTGGATTTGCTCCAGCCTTGCAGATGATACACTCCTCGAGAACCGACCTTTGGGGTTGCTCGCGCACAACATAAGGCACCTCGACGAATCTGCAGCCATTCTCGTTAGTCCGCCATTCGTGTTCTGACGACCTTCGAAACAGCGCCCGACATCTTTCACATAACACATTTCGCGCACTCGGGCTTGTTCTCTCGCTGCAGCCTTGCAACACGTTGGCCGAAACGATCGCGGTGATCCGTCGCCAACAGACTGAATGCGTGACCCCCATGCCCTGTCCAGCCAAGGTCAAGACGACAATGCAGCGTGTCCCGTCGTGATCTGTTATAGAAAGTTGCACGGATGAGTAAAGTCCACCCAGAGGCTGGAGGTAGTAAATGGCAGTGCAAGGTGAACGATCACGTGCTAATCAATCTGACGCGGCATCTTCCGCACGGGCTTCCATCTCGTATTTGGGCAGCGAACACAGTACGTTTAGGCATATCATCATTTGGCCAGCCATGCCTCCACGATTGCAGCTCCTCAGCAGAGCATCCGCTGCTGTATCGCAGCCAACATACCAACCGCTTGCGCCCTTCCTCTACCCGTGCCTCAACCAGCAGCGCTCGGCATCCATCCTCTCCCAGCTCTCCGACAACAAGGGCGCATACAGCAAACGTATCCGTGTAGGTCGAGGTCCATCAAGTGGGTATGGCAAGACGTCAGGACGAGGACACAAAGGTCAGAAGCAGCATGGCAAGGTCCCGGCAGGCTTCAATGGCGGACAGACGCCGGACTGGGTTGTTTCTGGCAGCAGGGGCTATGACAACCCGTACGCATATGACATACGCAGTGATATCTGACGAGTGCTTGCGCTGACGATGGACCAGATTCTCGACGGAAATGAGCCCGATCAACCTCAATCGCATCCAATACTGGATCAACGCCGGCCGCCTCGACCCCACCCAACCCATCACCCTCAAAGAACTCGCCGCCTCGCGCTGCATCCACGGCGTTGCAAAAGACGGCGTCAAGCTGCTGGCCAGAGGCAAGGAGGAGCTCAGCACACCCATCAACATCATCGTCTCGCGCGCTTCGACTGAAGCCATCAACGCGGTGGAGAAGGCGGGCGGCACCGTGACGACACGCTACTACACCGACTTCGCCATCAAGAAGATCAAGAAGGGCGAAATGGACCCGGTGCACAGTCTGCAGAGCCGTATCGTGCTGGCACCGGAGAACGAAGCAGGTGCTGAGGCGGCGGCTGATGCGCTGGCGGAGGAGAGGAGGCAGTACAGATTCCGTCTACCAGATCCGACGAGCAGGAAGCATTTGGAGTACTACCGTGACTCGGCGCATAGAGGATACTTGAGCCACATGGTGGCCGAGGGACACGGGCCGAGTTTGTTCTTCAGGACGCCTGGTATGGGTACGAGGACGGGCAAGAAGGTGGTCAAGAAGAGTGGGCAGACGGCTAGTGGTAGTGAGAACAGGCTGTGGTAAGCTGCTGCCCAAGGTGCCGGGCGCAGCTTGTACGATATAGTAGCCATCGACCAGTCTGCTATGACACGGCGTTTCCGCAGCATAAAGAGGCCGAGTGGCCAGATGGCTTCTAATCACCCAGTCGTGCTCGAATCACGCGTAAGTATGTTAGCGCAGTGTAAGAAGTACTACTGCTGGTCTCTTCATGTGTCTTGCTATCCTCGCCTTCCTTTACTTGGGCAGGAGCAGCCAGTAGATTCGGATACTTCGACTCCGCGCCGGCTAAATCGCCCGAAAAGTTAAATCCACATCTGTCGCTCTGCACCTGCGCTCCTGCTACTTCCTGTCACCGTATCCGTATACCTCGCTTCACAAAACCGTACCCCTGGCGTAAGTGATGGCAGCAGGAGGCAGTCCTACCTCACGATGATGCCATGTTGTTGGCCGCAGGTGTGTGCTTTTGCCGATAACGATTTTGGCCGAACGTGACCAAGTCAACGGGAATCTCAATTTCGCATTTCTCAACGAGCAAACGGCGGTGCGGAATCCGAGCCCAAAAATTCTCTTCTATTTCTTCCATACCATCCAAAAGTCTGAAACATAGCACGGCTGGTAGCCAAGAAAGCAAGGATGCCGCAAGCACCGAACAGCGTGCCTTCGCCACACGCGCCAGACAACAGTGCGCATGAAAATACGGTCGACACCAATGGAGCGGATCCGGAGAAGCATCCTTTGCCCGCCAACATCGGCTTCTTTTCCCGAGCGAATATCTTGGGGCCGGTGACGAAGGATCATGGGGATTTACCGCTGTTGGCCATGTCGTTCGTGACGGGGCTGGTGGATGCGGCGAGTTTTAGGAATTGGGGCATGTTTGTTGGGATGCAGACGGGTGAGTCACGTGACCAATCGTTGGGAGGTCTCTGGCTGTCACATGCTGGCAGTCAGAGGCGATAGCAGTGCTTCAGGTCATGAGCGTGGTGACTAATGAAGTGTACCCAGGCAACACTGTCATTCTCGGTCTATCAACAGCAGGCCTACCGGCCAACCCGCACGCCTGGCTAACCACCCTAATCTCCATCATCGCCTTCCTGGTCGGCGCCTTCGTCACATTCCGGGCCTCGAAGATCATCACACCAGAGGGACCAAACCGCAACCGACTATGGGAGGCCTCGCTCTTCATGTTCCAAGCCCTCCTCATCCTGCTCTCCGCCGCTCTCGCCACCCCAAACGGCCTAATACCGCACAATCCCGGTGGCACCACTCGACACACACCCGATGACCCGGCCGTCATCCACAACATCCTCATCGTCTCCCTCATCCCGCCATTGGCCTTCCAGAGCGGGATGCAGATCGCCACATCGCGGCTACTGGGTTTCAACGAGCTGCCTGTCAATGTACTGACGTCAACGTACTGCGACATCATGGGCGACTTCAAGCTCATGGCGACGAACAATGTGCGACGCAACAGGCGTGTAGCGTCCGTCGTCCTGCTGTTGATTGGAACCATTGCGAGCGGCTGGCTCATGCGGAGTTCCGGTGGGCTGATGAGCGTACTGTGGTTAGCTGGTGGCATCAAGCTCGTGACTGCCGTGGCCGTGTTTTGCTTCATGCCTGCCATCAAGGAGGACATGCCGAAGTAGACGCAGAGGTATGACAGAGAGCGCCACGTGCTTCTGATAGATCTGAAACCTATGCTATGTGCGTATTTGGGGAAGCTACAAGCATCAGAACGTTTCACGGAGCCACTCCCTTCCAGGCAGCCAACAAGCCTACCTGGAGTGAGACGCGGCATATCGAGCAGGTGCATGCCCACTGACCGTCGCGTGAAAGCTCAATCTCTTCAGCAGCAACCATAATAGAATTGAATAGGCTACTACTCCCTTCTTGCACACGTGCCAGGACTCACATCTACAGAATTCGAGGACCGATTGTAACGATGGCAATGCTCTCATATCGCACATCACACCATACGCGGTGCCTGAAGCCTCGTTTCAAGCCGCGGATGTGTCCCTCACGTGAAGAGACGAGAGGGTCACCAAAACCATCTCTTCCTCGAGGGAGTGTGAAACAGCCATTCTTAGCCGAGAGATGCGTCTCCCCGAGCGGTTATGAGACGATGGCCGATCCAATGACCAAAATGCGATCGTGTCAGTAGGTCATCCAAGCTGTTGGCAATGCCGATGGTGACGCTCTGCTTAATGAGCGGGCAGACACACCACGTGTGACCGCAAGCCTACCTCGAATCCAAGGTGTGCTTGGAGTCCCTGTATCCGGACTTGGTACAGCCTATAGGAGATTCCATCTCCATGAGGAACTGTGCCTGGTCAAAGCGAGACGGCTTCGGGCAGCATAATACACAGCGGTGACTGCTGCTGATGACTCCTCGGCTGTAATAATTTGATACGCCAAGCAGGTAGGGGAGGTCGACACTGCCATTCCGCTGGTCATACCAAGGGTGGCGTTGAGGCCCAAGTATGCTGCCCTCATGTCTAACGAAGCAGTGAAAGGCGCATAGCGCCAGCACGGCCTCCGAGGCTAAATATGAACGTGCCGAAGCTATAATCGAGTTCGACTCGTGGCAGGATAACCGGAGCAATGGAGGATACGCACGACACTGATATAGACCCTGCCTCGAGGCGAGCACGTGGCCACCCAGTGCGACAGGCTTTCTATCGGTGTCCATGCTAAAAAGGGCGAGCGAATAAGCCGAAAAGAAAACTTTGTACTATAGCAGTACCTGCTCGTCGGCTGCCTGGACTGGGTATGCGTTACCTCGAAAACAGAAAGATCGAAGTGTGACCTCCTGGATGGGCCTCCCACGAAATGTCGCAGCAGTATGGAGGTAGTTAACAGTTGATACCCGTGCCACCCAGATGGACAGTTTTCAAGGTCGGCACGGCTGAACTACACCAGCCTTCAGCCAAATGCGCAGTAACGACACAGCTAGTAGAAGCGATGAGCGACACCCTCAAAACAATTGAGTGGCAGTCACTGGTACCGTTTAAAGAGAAAAGTGACAAGTATCGGAGTCAGAAGCGTCAAGTGTCCAACCTTGTCTGCAGGAGCAGCTTGCCTTTGAGACTTGAGAGGCACAAGAGGGCGTTCGAACTGCAGCGTGATGAGGCGGCTCTTGCAGATTCGATGCTAGCTTTGCCGAATGATGGTGTTGCACCTAGGCTTGCAAGTGGAGTTATGAACCCGCACGCACGTCCGCCGCCCACGGCTGTAATCGTTGCGGTGACGATATGCATGCAGTGTTCGTCCGAAAGATATGATCATGGTATGGTGGCAATAGCAGCTCCCGAGCAGAAAGGTCGCACCGTGGTCCGATGGCGATGGCAACGTAACGTATGTCTTACTGCGGGGCGGCTGATTGCGGGATCGCATAATCGCATTGCTGCAGCTGAAGATTTTGCAGGGTGGATCGTTGGATGGGTGGTCAGTCTCGTATCAGCACCACCTGATCCTGATTATTGACCGCCTGTCTGATTCGACGTCGCGAAGACGCACCGGATGTCTGTGGGCCATTTAAAGGCAAACGCCCCGACCGTGTTCAAAGAACCGGCCCCGAGTAGTATGACAGGCTACAGTGATGTATCATCATGTATGGCTGCAAACAAGCGCTCCTAGCCACGTGTGAAACCGCCTTAGAACTTTGGAAGCTCTATCAGCGGCACCTAAGGAATATGGGCATCCGCACAAGTAAGTGCAAGCATCAGAGCTATCGGTATGCATTATTATTCGCAGCGATGAGCCGGAGTCTGCCTGAATGCTTCCTGCCAAAGGCGGTCCCTCTGGACTGACTTGGCGGTCCATGTGTGCCAACAATCAGGCCTGAGGCCGAGACGGAGGAATGACAGCATCGACATCCTGCGGACATCGACAAGGGAATGATGCAAACGAAGGATGGTACGTGGCCTACAAGGCTGCAAGAGCCCTGGCACGCTTGTATCTTCGTGACACACTGCGTCTCACCCGCGATGGGTGGTTCCTAGGCTGCGCCACGGCAGCTTGCCTGCTTGCAAGTTGCAAGTTGCCGCAGCTTGCAAAGTTGCGTGTGCATGGCACGGCAAGTACTAGTGGAGAATCAAAAAGTACTCAAGTCTCACAGTCGTGGCGTCTCACCGAATGGGGATATTGTTCAGGCAGATCTGCCAAACAAGCCCGTCGCCCGAAGCTCGAAGGTTAAGGCAAGGTAATAATAATGGTGGAGGGGGCGACCCCTGCCGAAGCCTAGAGACCACATGTCGAACAGAAAAACGTTGATAGCCGCATGATACATTCCGTACTGCAGACGTTGCGAATCGCGATGCGAATCATGCGATGTGATAATACACCGACTCGCCGAAACCTCGAGCAGTCCGCCGATTAGTGTAGTGTCAGAAGAGCTGGGCGCTGGCTTATCCAATTGTAGTCGCTCGTACAGGACGGACTTCAGCAGTCTAGTAATTGCGAACGTCGCTGCTCGGTTGCGGATGCAATAGCCGTGTCAAGCATACTCCAGCCTCCAGGACCCTAAGGAGGGAGGAGGAGCGTCAAGGCGTTATGATGACAGGATCGTATAGAGGCAGGATCCAGCACGCCACCCAACTTCAATAATACCAAGCCGATAGTGTAGCTGACCCTTAGGGCCCTAGGCCTCGTGATGAACAATCGACCCGTTAAAGACTCGAAGTCTCGAATGACGGCTTGCTCTTGGCCGGCACATCATACATGCTCGGCCTTGACGAAGCTGAGGCACTCTGGGAAGTATCACTCTCCGGGCCTAGTCTGTTCATGCTTCATGTCCATGATCCATCGTCTCCGCAAGACCGCGAGTCTTTCTGCTACACCAGCGCACCACACTATCGTCTGGCTATCGACGTACAGCCTTTCCATGCCGAACAAGGACCGTCAATCTAAATGTTACTATAGCGCACAGCTACAATGCACCTGGCTTCGGTGGCTTCTCGGTTGTGAGCGGCTTCAAGCTTGCCGGTCACTGGTTGGACCGAACCATATGCTTCTCCATGGAACAACAAGTCGATGACATCGTGAGACTGACCCATATGGTGTACCACCACCAGGATTTCGCATCCTTGGTAGCAGCTCGCAAACCGCGGCAAACGCATCGCGAATTTAGATGCTAGAGCCTTGACAACAGTCACGGTTGGAGGATTTCTGCAAGAGACCCGCCTCACACAAGCCTCAAGTTGATTGATATTGCGCCCGCTCATAGCCTTCGACCGTTCGACCGTTCGACGGACATGGGGACAATCTTTTGTGCAACCCTACAGGTTCCAGCTCATCACAGCATCACTCAGGAGTCAGCACTTGGTCTCTGCCGAATGCGACATGCTTTTTTCGTCCATCGGCCGTGAGCCTGAGACATGCGCCACGATAGTGGCACTACTACGAACCGACGAGAGCACGCGTCCCTCGGCTTACGGAAGTTCGGGTGCGCACTGATACCTGGCTTCAACAGGTTAGCAAGATTCCAGAGGGCGGTCGCCGGTATCACCGATTCACCGTATCGATCCCGCAAGGATGTCGGGTAGTGTGCGAGAGAGTGAAGGACAAATATGTGCGCAGACGCTGTAGCTATCCCACTACTGATTGGCGCGTCGATCAGCTTAGCCTGTAGCCTTCACTCACACTCCACACTTCAGCAGGCACCCGGCAAATAGAGCCTGGCATATAGAGGCCACACTGCAAGATCTTGGGTTGTGTAGCTTTATTTGCTGGCGCTGTGTACAGTGTGAGACGCAAAGCTTGCGGAAGCAAGTCAGTAATAGGCCTATGAGATTGGCAAGACTTCTCATCCAGTAATTGGCGCACAAGGAAGCGGGCGTGTCGGAATGCATCATTCCCGTGGGCCATCACAGCGTTGGCTGGTTGCACTTCGGGAAGGTACGAAGGTGCTTCGCGAAGATAGACACCATCCGTAATCCGGTGCTCTTGCTGCTTGGCAGTGCTTGCAGCGGATTGCACAGTTTTAGGGAGTCTAGCCAGGACCCTGCAAACTGGAGGTCGCCGTCATCATATAGTGGACGCTCCAAGTGGAGTCAGACTATCGTGGATTCGTCCGTAGTCGAGCATTATACGGTTCATACCTGACACGATACGCACACCGAATAAGTGCCACAAGTCCCAGCGGGAGGGGTAGGTACCTACCTAATAAGTTTTGCATTTCGCGCTGCCTTCCGCAGGAAAGTACCGTACTTTGGCTGGCGTCAGGAGTCAGGACAAAGCCTGTACCAGCGCCGCGTGCCGCCACTGCAGCAGCGTATGATGCTGTTAGCCTGCGTATCCCTATCGATCTGGCCGTTCTTAGCGAGCCTTGGGCCCTTGGTACAAAGCTTTCCTCGGCGGATAATCATAGGAGATGCAATGATTGGCTGGTGCGGGCGTTCCGGGGTTCCCGGGCGCAGCTTGCCAGCAACACGCAGCAGCACACGTCAGGAGTTGATGATTGTGGGCGTGCATATCTGATTCTGGGCCATCAACTTTTGACAAGCGTCCAGGGTTTTGCCCCAAGGAATATCCAGCGCGGCCGCGCGGGATCGTGGAAGGGGTGTTTGGCCAGCGAAAAAGTGGGTCTCTGGCACAGTAACTTTGCAGGCTAGGCTCCGGGGCCCTGGCACTGGCAGTGGCACCTCCCTCAGTTTCGCCAAAGCGAGTTCTTTCTCTGCTGAACATGTCGCGTCTCCTCCTTCGCAATGTGTCGGGGATTCGGGATCTGCCTCATTCGATCACTGAATCACTCTTGCGGCGTGCCGCCACTTGCTGGGACCAGCGGCGAGCGCACGCTGTGGCCCTGCGGCCTGCCTTCCCAAGCCGAGCCATCTACGGAGTACTATCGCTGAGCGCGTGCATGATTCCGGCGCCATGAACATGGCTGTTGCTCATAGCTAATAAGCTTGAAGGCTTGACGTTGACCGTGGGTTGCGCTAGCATGCCAGGCTCCGTACGAACACACTTTCACTATCCTGCCGCCTGTGTCAGTGTTGTGGAGTGTACTACTGGCATCCGTACATCGTCCTCGCATGCCTCGCTGCCGGTGCCCTTGCTTGAGCAATCAACAACGCCGCGGTTGATGATCCTGCCGCTCGTACTCACCTCATCAGGGCAGTGTCCGCCTCTGAACCGACCACGCCTTCACCCCGACGGACCGACACTAAGTCTCACAACGCTCCTTCTCCCATCAAAGGCCACACGACCGCTCTTCAGCGCTGCCGCCACGTTCTTCACTGACACCCACTCACCCTCATGACCAGCACGTTGCCGCCGCACCACATGTATGTCACCAGAGAACCTTCCCACGATCGAGCAGGAGCGAACTGGAGCACCTACTCGCAACGCTTGAACTTCGACCGCGCTCTCACACCTCCACCTGAGATGAACGGGGCCTCTCACGCAACCAAGCCGGCGTACTACCAGCAAGAATACAAACAGCACTACGAAGGTCACCATCACCAGCAGGTTTACAGAGCTCCGGTAGCTCCACATCACGCACAAGATGGTGTTAATGGCACACTCGGCCGCAGCGGAGCAAACACACAGACAAGCAGTCGTACGATGTCACCAGTCTCTGGGCCACGACAGCCTATATTTGACGAGCCTCTGGTGCCGTCCAGGAGAGGCTCACAGGCAAACGCTATTGCACCGGGGTTCCAGATCCCGCGGTCAGTGAACGACAGCGGTGGCAGCTTGTCAGAACTGGCTGCTCAGATCACGTGCCTCTTCTGGTTTGAGTCTGCAGACATCCTCCAGCTAGTGGAAGACTCACAGTTCGCGGCACTGGCATCTAGGTCGCTTGTGACGGATGCAAAGCCCACAACCGGATTCCGGAAATGGGTCACAACCATACTCTCCACCACGCTGGTTGCTCAAAATGTGGTCCTGCTCGCTCTGCTGTTCATCTACAGGCTGAAGAAGCTCAATCCAACTGTCAGAGGCAAGCCTGGAAGTGAGTACAGACTATTGACCGTGGCCCTGATGCTCGGCAACAAGTTTCTGGATGATAACACCTACACGAACAAGACCTGGGCCGAGGTCTCCGGCATTGTAGTGGGAGAGGTGCACATCATGGAAGTTGAGTTTCTCAGCAATATGAAGTACTGCCTTTTCACCTCTGCCGAGGATTGGGCGAAGTGGCAGTCATTGTTGGGCAAATTTGCAGCCTTCGTCGAGCGAGCATCGAAACCACAACCACCAGCTCCGATACTGCCTCCTGCGTCGTCTTTGTATCTGCCAATGGCGCTGCCATCACCACCAGCGTCCAACCAGGCCTCACCTCCATACGCTTCAGATCTGGTCCACAACGGATTCGCTTACGCCACCAATACTCAACATGGCCCAACGCCTGTGCCGTCACCGCTGGCAGTACTGCCACTCGCAAATGCCGGTCAGCAGAACGCACTCAAGAGGAGCCGCGATGACTACTCGACAGAGCCACCACCTAAGAGGCTAGCGAGCGGTTATCAGAGCTACAATTCACCGTCACCTTACGCAGCTGGTGCAACAGCGCCCAGCCAGGACCAACAAGTGTCTCGCTTGACCTTGCCGAGCTTAGATATACCGTCCAACTCAGTGCCGTTCAGCCACTATCCTCAACTTCCCAGTCAAGGACAGCAGCTTCCGCCCATCAACGTACCCGCCAGAGCGATGGCCATGGTTTACCCGAATGCAAGCACACAGGCGCCGGCATCACGCCTTGCTACGTCTTCTGGACCGTGCCCGGTACCGCAGTCTCAGATGCACTCTCAACACCAGTCTCGGCAGCACAGCCCATATCCTGGGTCAGCCGTTGCCTCACCAACGGCCTCGGTGCCACCGTCCGCAACGTCACTGCATCCTCCAGTACAGGTTTCGCCGACGTACTTTCTCCAGCAGCGGAGTTCGCCATATCGGCCGGTACATAATGTCTCCACTTTGCTGTACCCGCCGCCGTCAGGAGCTCTGTTACCACGGTCACAGAACGTGGAGCACAGCCAGATGCACTACCAACCACTCAGTAAACCATCACAACAGCAACAGACAGGTCGCTTGCCGTACATCGCACAGAATGTGTGGATCGATGGAAACAACCATCAGCAGCCGATGACACCGGTCCACCAGTGGCCGGGCTTCCTGACTGCGCGCCCGCAGCATCCGCTGTCACAGCAGTGACTGGGCGTGACAACGCAACCTCCTCGCAGTGTCAATTGTATATACTTGATGCACTTCTAGCGTTTTACCTGCTGCGTTCAAGCACGTCTATTCAGCGGCGTTCATATACCGAGCTTCCAAGAGCGAAGCAGATCGGTGGCGGATTACTATGCATCGTTTACGGCGTTCACAAGCGAGCCATAGACAGGCTGCGCGGATAAGGCCCACAGAGCCCACATCCATCGTGCTCAATGCATCCACTTGTGTGGAAGCAGCGAATAGTTGCTAGAGAGTATCATCTGAAGCTCCGTGTTACTCACGCGTTCGAGTAGCATACCATTTGTACGCTACAGCACTCAGCATCTAGCTGGAGGCTGGGGTGCCTTCACGATGTACCAGACGTGAAGACACTAGACTTTTGTCATCACTGGAGGACAGATTTGGGAAGCTGCCAAGTGGCATAGTGTTGTAAGCATTGTCTTCCATGATACCCTCACACTTCACGTTCCAGATGTCTCATCTTTCATGCTTTTCGTATCGAATGGTATTAGCGTCGTCATAAGCTATGTTGCGTTGGGCTTGTGGAAGGGTAGTGTCCCGACTCCATAGACTATAGTCTATAAGACGCCGGTTCTAGGGAGGTTTGGTTTCAATTCAACACCACTCGAGACTTGGCCGCCTGGCGGCGCAAGCGTGCAGCTTCACTTTGCATTTTCGCAATAGCAATCCCGGAATCTGACACGGTTCACAACGTAGTCACAAGATGCGAAATCTGAGAGTGATGTAAGGTAGGTGGAGGTGAGTAAATACAAGTGGGCAACCCGGCGGCCCTTCAGCGATAAGTCCAGACCTCGCCCTTAAAGAAGAAACCACCCAAAAGCCGTACCAATCGCCAAACACATTTATGGCATCAACAACAGCATGAGGCCAAGATCCCCATAACAATGTCAATCACCAGGAGGCAGTCGCGGAAGAGCTGACATGGCCCTTGGCAAGAGACTTGGTGGTTGCTTGAGTTGAGAGTCTCTCGCTCTTTGAGACCCCAAGCACCATCGCTTCCGACAACGGGTGCGCTACTGGGACTATGCCGAAAATCTTGCAACAGCGCTTCCCAAACCTGCCGAAGATTGCTACAGATGCATCGCCAGATATGGTAGGCAAGCTGCAGACGAGCATCGACACGGACGATCTGAGGAAAGTCAGGGCGAAGGTCGAAGATGCCACCAACCTGACCGGCGTCTCTGACCAGAGCATCACGCACACCATGACGCTGTCCATGATCGCCAGCGCCGCTGATCCGCAGAAGGCTGCTAACGAGATTTACCGGGTTACGAAGTTGGGCGGGATTTGGGGCTGCAGTGCTTGGGTCGGTATCTGCTGGTCGGCTTGATGGCAGGAATCCGTCAGGCAATCCCTGGACATGCCCGATAAAGCTCCTGCAATGATCAATAGCAGCGCCAGCCCCGTACAGAGCCTCCATGAGCTGCTGCAAAGTGCCGAGTGGGATGTGGTGGACGTCAAAGATCAATAGGTATCCTTCCACTGGGAGAACAAGCAGCCCGCCACGAATTTCTTCTTCGACAAGAGAATTCAACCGCTGCGAAGTTGAGCGAAGGGTTCGAGGACAAGCTTGACGAGATCAGGCCTGCGCTTGAGACAGTCTTCGACAAGGCTTAGCCTGATGCGACTGAGATACATGAGACAGCGGTGCTGGCTGTTGCGTGGAAGAAGGTTTAGATTTGGTTGTCTCGAAGAGCGAATGCTGCTCCGGATTCCACAGAGGTATGGCAGGTCGCGCATCGGTGACCCGTCCGACGCAACAGATGCCCATGAAGCTTGGCAATCACATGCACCACTTTTCACGGATCTTTGCTGTTACACAGCTTTAGTGCGAAGTCTTCCGTACTTCGTGGAATACATACTTTCCTTATTGCTCTTGAACGTTGGTCTTCCCGTCTTCTCACCTTCGTATTACTTCTCACGCTCTGTTCTGGAGTTTCGGGCTTTAACGGCGCTTAGCAGATCCAGCGACCTCGGAAATAATGCTTCAGTATAGCATCGAGCTCGACGAAAAGGCCACGGCAAGCCAGATCGTAACCCTCTCGACATACATCAGGGAGCACCTAGGGTAATCTCTGCCGCAAGTCAGCTCAGACCCACCACTAGGCGCGATGCAACAGCCAGAGAAGGGAGTGATTTGAGCAGTGATCTCGGTATGACCACCGACAACAAATCCGTGGTCATCTTGCTCTCGCTCGCCAACCCTGACGCCGCCTTGGTACGGGCCATCATGTGCAGCCCTGTCGTCTGCGGTCTCTCGGTACAAGCACCAGGCAAGAGTGAGATCGCATTGCAAACGGTGGGAGTTCGTTGGGCGGCAGCCGGAAGCTCTGGGCACGGCGACCAAGTTGCACCAAAGATCATCTCAAGATTCGAAGCGATGCCGGCTGAGCTACGCAATGCCATCTATGAGCTGGCACTCGTCCAGCCAGACTCTGTCACCCCGGCCCAGAAACCACATGCGTCAGAGATCTGGATCCTGGAGCCGGGCAGGAAATCGCACATGCTGGCGCTGACAACGGTCTCACGGCAGATGCGGAGCGAAAGCCTGTCCTTGTTGTTCCTGGTGAACAATTTCAGGCTTGTCAGCGGTGGGGTCAGTGGTGGCACTCTCTTCACGAACGAGAAGCAGCTCCAATCACAGTTGGCCAGTCTCGACCGCTGGCTACAGACAGTGGGCATACAGGGCGCTCGGAGCATCTCGAGTCTGAGCATCGATGTCAGTGGCTGGTTCTCTTAGGAGTCCGTCGATTCCCGGACCTTTCCAGCGTTCTACCAAAAGCTTGCTGGTCGAGTTCGTGCTACCGCTTGCGACGCGCCACTCACCCCCAGCTGTTCGTGAAGATAGCACGCCATACATTGTTGGCCCAGGACGCACTAGTAACATGAAAGAGTACCAGACGCAGGAGCTGTTCTACGTCAACGGCAAGGGTGGAGAGCTTCTTGACCTTGCCAGAGGTGAAGAGCAGATAGACGTGTACTTCCGGAGGACCCCAGGAATGACCGGCTGATGGAGTGCTATCAGAGACGAGGGCTTGCTGTGCCTTCTGGTACTTCGTTGAGACCGTACCCTGGAGTGGCTCGGCTTAGGGTGGTTCGGACAGTGTGATGAGCGAGATATGGTCGGTACGAGGGCTGTCGGAAGGTGTGATATAGTCCGAGCGAGTGTACACGACGGAGGATTCTCTGTCTATTTGTGTAACACTGGCACGAATGACACGCAGTCACTTCTACACAGCGTCCCATGCCTACGACCAAATGTGAAGTACAAGTAAGCAATGTATGGGTGCACGTGTAGATCCCATACATCGACATCGAAGTTTACCGACGCAAGGTGACGTAAGCGAGCTATCGCTGATACCGTAACGGCGTAGCGCCGAGTGTACCTGCATGATGCAGGTGCTAGTGTAGAGATGTCTCATAGGCCAAACATTTGGAGGTCCGAGGACGACATCGACCCCTGACCGCGTTTCACATGCGCAGGTATCGGCAAACCAGGCATTGGCTTGTAGGAAGGCCGCCAGAAGGCCCTGAAACTGTATGAAATGCCCTTTTAATCATTTCGCGCGAAGAGACTCAAGAGAGTGTGTCGCATGTCGCACTAAAGGAAGACCGGCTTCTTCCCTTGCCGTCAGCGCCATCAACTTGTTCCATGGTGTGCTCGGGCGATCACCCTCATATAGCGGTCGTTTAGATTGAGCCGCGCACTGCCGCCTTCCCTTGCACGTTCACTACTGCACCCACGCTCCTACAACACCACCTCTGCGAACCACGCGAATCCGCCCTTGCCAGCCTGGTGCTCGCGGCAGCCATTCATTCGATCACCATCACGCTCTTTCACGCGACGCAGGAGGATTCTGCTTGTGTGCGACGTCCTGACAGACAAAATTACGCTCGCTTGTCAAGCTGGTGGGACGAGGGCAAGAGGAACAGGACCAGGAAGGAGGAGCGCTCTGATGGACTTGTGAAGATTGAGACAGACAGTCGGATTGTTGGAAGGACCTACATCATCCAATACCCACGACAGCCGGTGTCGCGGTTACCGTCGCTACGTCAAACATCGCACTTGCACCAACGCCACGTCAGTCACTGTTTGTTGTAAGTCAATGACCAAGGTGACACATGGCCGTGCGGAAGTGTAGTCTGGCGCATTGTCGCCACTGGAGCACTTCCTCGTAGCATGTTGATACCACCATACACGCTTGAACAGGGCTGACCGATGTTGCTTTCAAAGGCTCGCGACACGCACTAATAGACTGCAACATCCACACAGCCCACCGCCGGCACACCACCGCGATGCGCGCCCCAAGGTTGCCAATAGCGCTGCTGGCGCTTCCAACCCTGTCGCTTGCCGTCTCCCTCGGCGACTTCCCACCAACAGTATCGGGTCTACCAGACGCATGCAAAAGTGTTTACACCTCACAGATTGATGGCTGCTCATCGACGGACTGGAGCGGCACCAGTGGCTGCAGTACCAAATGCGTGATGGCACTGTACGACATGACAAGCTCGATCAAGAGTGCATGCGGAAATCATGGTATTGAGGGCGAGAACATCATCGTCGCGTATCTGGCCAACAGCGGACCGGAGAGTGTGTGCGGGGACGCGGAGGCGATACTATCGTCGCAGAGTGTAGCTAGCAGTACAGCAGCGAGCACGACACAAGCCACGACTGCTGCAGCGACGACCGACACGGAAACGAGCTCGACGGCGGAGTCAACCGACTTGAGTAGCACTTCGACCACGAGCTCGCTGTCCGCGAGTACTAGCACGTACACGAGCTTCACTGGAGTGCTAGAGTCGAGCTCTACGCCGGTGTTCAGCGGCACATTGACTGCTTACCCGAACACGGCTGCCGCTTCACCCTCTACAGCAGCCGCGAGCTCGACTAGTGGACTAGCGGTCGACACATCCAGTTCGCCAACAGCGGCTTCGACAGGCTCTGCCGGGTCCACTAGCTCGAACAAAAGCCCGCAGTACACGAGTGATGGGAGCGGAGGTGGCAGCCCGTTCGACACCACGAGCAATGCGTCTTCGGCGGCGGCGAGTACGCTCACCAGTTCGTTTGCGGCAGTCCTGCTGTCATGCGCAGTCCTGCTGCAACTCAGCCTACGATAGCCATGCTGGAAAATTTCGACGACAAGCTATCTCTTGATTATGGCATAGGCAGTGCAGGCCAGTCAGCCGCACCGAGATATGTCTGGTTGTTGGTCTTTGGAGAAGTGCATCAGGCCAGGCCTAGTCTCGCGACTCTCGGATAGGCTGGACGCTCCTTTGAGGCGCATCTGCTGTTGCTTTACGCGATACCCCAACACGCCTTGCTTTTTCATGTCCACAGTGCGTTTGCGTTTGCGTTTGCGTTTGAGCATGGAGTGGGAGTCGGAACAGGGCCGCCACTGTGGCATTGCCGGAAACCAGGCAATGTTGCGCAGGTAGAGTGTAGTAATTCGATGAAGTTCACGACCACTCATGCAGACCTCTTCAGATGTGCCCGTCAAAGTGAAGCTCCAATCACCTCAGACTCACTGTCGCGACTCACCGGCCTCTGAACGGTGTTTGAGTCCGTCACCCGGCCGGCGCCGCGAATCAACCCGGTCTTCGCCGGTCAAGTCCTCCAACAGTCCAACATCGTCTTGTTGCATCCTTTGCTCCGTTCCGTAATAGCGTTACCATGACCGTTGGCTGAGCTTAATAAGGCGACTGAATAAGGCGACTGAAATAGACTTTCCAAAGGGCCAGCGGAGGCTACGGAGCCTCCCTAGCGCAAACCGCATCGTGAGAAGCTTGGGCCGCCACGCGACACCATCTGGGAGAGCTCAACTTTTCTTCTGGTTGATGGTAGCGAGTCCTGTCACCAGTCTGTTGTTCATCTCTCCACATCCTATTGCAAATATGGCTTCCAAAGCTGTCATGAGACCGCTGGTCTCGGTCAGCGCAGCCATTGGCTTCAAGCAAGTCAGCAAGAGAGGGTTTGGGCACGTGCGTGCACCGAAGGCTCAGCAGGTGGTGAGGAGCGAGCAGAGCAGAGCTCGCGTGCAGATACCGAGACAACGGGTACAAGAGGCGTTCCGGAGAGGGTATGCGGAGGTCTCGCCCGAGACGCAGAGGAAGGTGAAGAGGACATCATGGAGGTTCCTGAAGTGGACTTGGCGGCTCACATGGGTGAGCGCAGTGGGAGGCTTGGGATACATGGCATATGGCATCTACCAGAACAGGACGCCGGCGGACCAGCCGGATCCGGATCCAAGCAAGAAGACGTTGGTGGTGCTTGGTATGCTTCTCGCACCTGGCGCACGTTCTGCGGTTTGCGACGCATGGCTAACGGGAATGCAGGCACTGGCTGGGGCTCCGTCTCTCTGTTGAAGAAGCTCGACACCGAAAACTACAACGTCATCGTCATCTCGCCGCGCAACTACTTCCTCTTCACGCCACTCCTCCCGTCCTGCACCACCGGCACAATCGAGCACCGCAGCATCATGGAGCCCATCCGCAACTTCCTACGCCACAAGAAAGCCGCTGTCAAGTACTACGAAGCCGATGCGACCAAGATCGATTACGAGAAGAAGGTCGTCTACATTAACGATGAGTCGGAGATCAAGGGCGCCAGTTCTGCGACCGAGGTTCCTTTCGATATGCTGGTTGTTGGTGTTGGCGCTGAGAACGCAACGTTCGGTATTCCTGGTGTGCGTGAGCACGGCTGCTTCTTGAAAGAGGTCGCAGACGCGCAGCGCATCCGCAAACGCATTATGGACTGCTGTGAAACTGCCACCTTCAAGGACCAGTCTCCCGAGGAGATCAAGCGCCTGCTGCATATGGTTGTCGTTGGTGGTGGACCCACTGGCGTCGAATTCGCCGGCGAGCTACAAGACTTCTTCGAGAACGACCTGCGCAAGTGGATTCCAGAGATCTCGGACAACTTCCACGTCACGCTTGTCGAGGCTCTGCCCAATGTCCTGCCTAGCTTCTCGAAGAATTTGATCGATTACACTGAGCAGACTTTCAAGGAGGAGACGATCTCCATCCGAACCAAGACCATGGTCAAGAACGTCACGGAGCAGTATATCGAGGCCGAGTTTGTCGATGCGTCAGGCCAGAAGCAACTGGAGAAGATCCCGTACGGTCTTCTGGTCTGGGCTACCGGTAACGCGCTACGGCCAGTCGTCAAGGACTTAATGTCGCAGATACCAGCGCAAAAGGACTCACGACGTGGTCTGGCGGTGAACGAATACCTGGTTGTCAAGGGCACGGAGAACATTTGGGCTGTGGGTGACTGCGCTGTGGCGAACTACGCGCCTACCGCTCAGGTGGCGGCGCAGGAAGGCGCGTTCTTGGCTCGCTTGTTCAACCAGATGGCGAAGACGGAGGAGATTGAGGTTAAGCTCGCCAGCTTGTCGGAGGACCAGGCTAAGGCGCCGAGCAAGGATGTGCGAGACGAGGCCTTTGCGCAGATCAAGGACCTGCAGAAGAGGCTGCGGAGAGTGCAGAAGATGGGACCATTTGAGTACTCGCATCAAGGCTCGCTGGCGTACATTGGTGGCGAGAAGGCTGTGGCGGACATCAGCTGGCTCACCGGCAATCTGGCGACTGGTGGGCAGCTGACGTACTTCTTCTGGAAGTCTGCGTATCTGAGCATGTGCTTCAGCAGTAAGTCGTCTAGCCAGGTATGACATGGAGAGACATGGAGCTAACAAATGTCGCAGCACGCAACCGGATCTTGGTGATCATGGACTGGTGCAAGACCCAGGTCTTTGGTCGTGATGTCTCGCGGGAGTGAGTGCCGCTCTCCGGAATGCGAGACGTATGCTGTCACGACCGACCTTTCGATGGCATAGCCCATATGGCTATCGACGAGTGGCGACCTTTGTGACATAACCTACGCGCAAAGTCAAACGGCTTGGCGTTGCTCTGGACCGAGCTCGGTCATTGTGTGTACGATTGCTTGGGATGTTGCGCTGGTCGACAGCGGGATAGAGTGTGTTGATAGCGAGTTACTTCAGAGCCATTTGCCTCAAAGCAAGCCTCCGTCTCTCGAGGAACGTCCAGAGCAAGCACACAGCACCCGCATGCTTCTCCTCGATCCTCAGAAGCAAAGCTGCAAGTTGCTATGTGCGTAGACCGCACCTGCCTGATCCGGCTGCAGTTCACATTAATAGCTGTGAGCGATCGAACAACTTCATCTTTAGACACTGATGTTCACGTCTGCGAGTGCAACTCTACAGATTGATCGCTGTGAAAGTGCTGGACTCGCAGCTCGCTAACCACCTCTGCAGTCAACAGCCCGGTCAAACTTTCTTTGGTGCCGAGTCTCTCAGCACTCCCATGAGGTTCTTGTACGCAATCTCCAAGCCCCTCTTCAGCTCGGGCAGGTGTGAGGCCACCCAACAGCCAACATGCTTCTCGTGCCCTTCAAGCATCTCGAGCTTTTGCTTGACCTCCGTCTCCACTGCCAGGCGGGCCTGGCTCTTATCGCAAGTCGGCATGCTGAAGGCTGCTACCACGTAACTCCTTTGATTAATCTCGCCCTCCACTGGGCACACTGACTTGTCGTTGTGGTTCCATTCAGGAAGGATCCAAACCCGGATCGCCGCATGCGTGGCGCTTGAGCGTAAAGAAGCTCGGTGGAGGTATCTGTCCTCAATTATCCTCGCGTGGTTCCACCATCTTCCGGATGGCGACTCTAGCTGACGGATATGCCACGTAATCGATTCGATCCCGAAATACTTGATTGTGGAAGCATTCTGTCGTCCAATGAGCTTGAGCCAGCGTTTGCATGCTGTGAGCTCCATGCTGTAGTTGCTGTTTTGGGAGATGGACCATTGACCGCTTACTGCCCGGATGGCTGTCGAGATAATGAAGCGATTGATGGAGAAGAAGGCCGGTAGAGCTTCAGACCGGATTTTGTTGCCCACCATGGTCAAGGCCAGGAGATGCTGTGGTTTCTTGTCGCTCATCCACACCATGTTCTTGCAGCGGCTCTTTGCTGATACTTGACGTCCCAGCCTGAAAGCGCAACGGTGGTAGAGGACGAGCTCGTAGATGTCGAGTCCGAGCTCCAGTGGCAATTTGGCGAAGGGCGAGGCCTCCATGTTGACCGTACTCGCAGTAGCGATGGTGTGAAGAGCAAAGCTTAGATCGTCGACGGCGAAAGTGAACGCAGCATGTGATCTTACTAAGGTATTTAGCCTCTGGGCACGACGCGAACTCAACGTTCCACGGCGGCCAGGAAACGGAAGGCGCGATCGTCAGCACGCTCATGACCACCACTGGAGTCGTCGAGATAGCAGTGACAGCGAAGTGGCGTTTAGCCTAACGGACCTGTCTCGAGGTGCTGAAGAGCGAAATGATGGCTCGATGGTGCTCCGGATCCTGAGATGGCAGTCCATTCTTCTGCTCTATCAAGCGATACCTTATGCTCCTGGTGGGCAGTACAACAGCTAAAACGCCTTGCGAATTTCAGAACTCATATACGAGCGATCTATTACACTGCTTTCGGAGCTAACAACAGCTCTCGAGGGCCATGTAGCAACCCCTTCGAACCAAGCAATTTTGGCCCTTGGATGTAACGCACCTCAGCAGTAACAACCTCAACTCGACCTCATGGGTTGTTCATGATCGCTGTTGCTCGTGATGGTCCTACCCTCGTGCCCAACATCTTCCCGCATCAACACAATGAAGCTCTGCACTTCAGCGAGTTGTCCATGACTTCTGGAGCTGGTTGGCCGTGATGTCTTTTGTATGGAGGATTTAATCTCCGTGAGAAGACGGAGGCCTTCATTGCGAGCCCTGCGGCATGTGTTTATTCAAACAGTACCAAACATTCGGCTACCCGTAATGGAGTAGGTTCACAGCTTCTCTCTTGGCTTCCATCCTTTTTCCTTCTCCTGGATCGCAGCAACCTCATCCGGTGAGGCGGTAGGCTTCTTGGTGACCCGGATCATGCCCTCTTGATGTATAGTAATCAGGTGCGTGCCATCTGGTGCCCACACCTTGCTATGGAACAAGCCCCGTCCTGCGGCAACGCGATCTGACCAGTCCTCTTTGCAGAACCATTTGCCAGTTGCATCGTCAAGCGGAGACGTGGTGGTAGTGGACGGCCCGAACATCAGCTCCTCCATCCCGGTGTGGAAGACCACCGAGTGCACCAGCGAGCCCATCTGGCTGTAGACATCGCCCACTTCGAAGTGGTTTGCGACGATGAATAGACTGTTGCGGTCCGAGGCGTAAAGATGCCCGCACAGGGCTAGGTTCGGGTCAGGCGGTAGATCGCCCAGCGTCCGATACAATATCAGTTGGCGCCTATCCAGCGGATGCCTATGGTCATTATATGCAGCCATGGCGACCTTACGTGTTTCCAGACCCGGAAAGGCATCGTTGTGACCTGTCTCTTTCCGCCGCTTCCAATACCACGACACGTCCAAGCCCGGACACTCTTCAAAATCGGTAGGTGTTTTGCCTGCCAGCACGCTCTTGTACTTGTCCCATATGTCCATCTTCTCTTGGACGTCGAGCGGGCTCGTTTCGGCAAGCTTGAAGGAGCAAGTGCAGGTGAAGCAGACGCCTTTGCCTTCGGCTTGCGTGACATTCACGATCCGTGTACTGTACGATCTCCCATTCCGGACAATGTGGACTTTGTAGACGAAAGGAATGCTGGTTAGACCAGGCAGGATAAAGAAGCCCGTTACGTTCTGTATAGCGCACCTTCGATCAGCTCCTTCACTGCCCTCTTAATGCTTGAGCAAGCTGAAGTACATCATGTCTAAAGGCGCTCTCGGGTGCGGCTCAGGCGCACCATGATATCTCAATGCACCTCTCCCACTTACATGCAAAAGAAAGCCAGGCTCTACAGTCTGGCACGCTGCCCAAGCAGCCTGCATGTACACATGCCCTCCATAAGCGCGTCCTTGGCCCACAGGACCACCAGGAGAGAACGGGTATGCAATCGATCTGAATGTCCTCTCATCGATCGTCTCCAACTTGATCAGGTCGACGAAAGGTAGATAACGATTGCCGCCGTGCTCTGGAGCCATGGGTGCGAGCGAGGAAACAACAGATTGTCGACAGGATATCCTTGCCAGGTTCTCGATCGCCTATACAGAACGTTATACAGTGTGCTGTACTGCTTGGTACGGAATGAAACCTACCGTCGTTGAATCGTGCCGGAGTTCTGGTTCACCTCGGGAGGTGAGGTGCCGAGGTCCAGATATGGCAGGGATGCTCTTTCCGATCTCGAGTCCACTGTTCTCTCCTTTGCGGTGTTGGACAATAGAGCGCTCACAGAAGGCATCCCGCAGCAAACTCTAACCATTGAAAATCCGAGAGTGTGCGTCGTGCTCGGTACAGTATTGCATGGCTGAAAGGCTGGCCTTCCGTTCAAACGCTGCCATACCCTCCTGTGGAGCGGCTACCTCTCGTGCACTCAGACTCTGGTGAAGCACCTCAATGGTGATATTGTCTGCAATGAAGGCATCCTGTCTGCCGGGTGACCAGACGCGCTGAACGGGGAAGCAGTCGACGCTTATTCGACAATCTGTACAAGTCTCCGACGAACCTTGGTCATGGCTCCGTGAGGCATGGTGCATTACGTTCCTTCGCACTTCGCAGAAATGAGAGGGCTCCGGTGAAGCAAATCTTGTTGCTGCGTAGTACTAATTCCTACCAGGCTGGTCTCAGCAGGATGGTTCAGGGGGTCCACTGGTCTTCGTTCGAACAGGAGCAAATTTGCTCCGTTTTGAGGGTAGCGATGGGCATTGCGACTCGTTGCAGATGGGAGAAGTCGTACTTGTACGCTTCCAAAGTAGTCGCACTCGCTCTGTAAGTGCGTCCCGACTGGGTTTTCTGGTATCACGACGGGCCAGGATACCTGCAGAGTGTGCGCAGTGTGTACGCCTTGCGTGTGTGCGGCTTGGAACACATGCTTTGTAGCCTTTGCGGTACACTACCACCAGAAGGCACGGTGGTACGTAGCGGCCGAGCTGAGCCGGAGGATTCCCATAACGGATCTCATTATTAACAGTGGTGGTTGCAAATACGTCGTCTGACCAGTCTGGTGCGACGAGCCCAAAACCCGAGCGACCACTCCATCGTCGCGCGTATGCTCGCACTGGGATTGGAAGAAGTCCGGGCCTGCCCAAGAGATTGGCTGATGGCTGATGAGTGGGCGGGGTTCTGCTGCAAAGAAGGGTTGGTGGAAGCTGCAGGCTCCTGGCTGGCCGCTGACGGAATCATGGATCACACGCTGACTCGACTGGCAAACCCAGCCTTGGGACCACAACAAAAGATCGGGAACGCCAAGGGATTCGGCGAGTGTACCGTGTGGCTGCGGAGTGAGCTCGAAGGGTAGCTAGTACCACAAGGCTGTAACGCTTGCCCCATCATGATTGGCTTCAGCCCTGCATATGCAGAAGCTGCATAGCGCTGCATAGGCCGCCACCGAGGACTCTTAAGAAGACAAGAGCCTGTTACACGGGTTGATCGCGCACAAAGATGCGTTGAAAGACCTTCGAGTCCGGCTACCTTTCCGATGCTTAGCGATGTCTTCACCATCGACATCACCTCATTGACTCAACCCCCTCAGCACGGCCACTTGTGGTCCTTGAGCCGCCATGATGGCTTCATCGATGGAGTTTGAGCGAATAGAGGCGCCAGTGACTTTCAAGGTGGGCTCGCTTCTCTGCCAGACGACGAGATCGCCACTAACCTTGACCATAGGCCTACCTCATGTGCGCTTTCGCCGCTTTCGCCGGCATGCTCTTCGGTTACGACTCCGGCTACATAAGTTCAGTGCTAGGCATGGCCGAGTTTAGACAGGTGTACGGCCACCCAATCACGTCCTTCGTCAACGGCACCGAACAGCATACCATCGACTACAGCACCTGGCAGAAGAGCCTGATAGTCTCGATTCTCTCTGCTGGAACCTTCCTCGGAGCCTTGATCAGCGGCAGTCTAGCAGACAGGCTCGGACGTCGGACCACGATTATTGCCGGATGCGGTGTGTTCATGGTTGGTGTCGTGGTCCAAGTCGTCGCTCTCGGCGTCAATGCCTTGGTCATCGGCCGCCTGATTGCAGGCTTCGGCGTTGGATTCGTCTCTGCCGTGAACATCCTCTACATGTCGGAGGTGGCGCCACGCAACGTACGCGGCGCTATCGTGTCCAGCTACCAGTTTGCCATCACGATTGGCATCATGCTGGCAAGTTGCGTTGGCTTCGCAACGAAGGATCGGACAGACACTGGCGCCTTTATCATTCCCATCGCTTTGCAGTTTGCCTGGGCTATCGTCCTCGCCGTCGGTCTGTTTCTGCTGCCCGAAAGTCCGCGCTACTTCGTAAAGAAAGGCCGACTGGATAAAGCCATGACGGTGCTGGCCAGAGTCCGAGGCCAGCCGCACGATTCCGAATATGTTCTGCATGAGCTTGCGGAGATCCAAGCCAACTACGAGTATGAGCTGCAAGTGGGCGAGGTGAGCTGGTTCGGCTGCTTTGGCGGCGGAGTGTGGAACCGTAACAGCAACGCGCGCAAGGTCTTTATTGGTACTGCACTGCAGATGTTCCAGCAATTCACCGGGATCAACTTCATTTTCTAGTATGTGGCCAACCTCGATTAATCGGTAATCTTATGATGCTAACCGCGAGCCAGCTATAACACCACGTTCTTCCAGCAAGTCGGCATCGAAGGCCCGTTCCTCATCTCGATGATTACGACCGTCGTCAATGTCGTGTCCACGCCAGTCTCGTTTTACACTATCGAACGCTTCGGGCGCAGGCCACTACTCATCTACGGAGCCATTGCCATGTGCGTGTGCGAGTTTGTCATCGCGATCGTTGGCACCGTCAAGCCGAATTCCCAAGGAGCAAATTACTGTTTGATCACATTCGTGTGTCTATACATCTTCTTCTTCGCGTCTACATGGGGCCCGGCTGCGTGGGTCGTCATCGGCGAGATCTTCCAGCTGCCGATCCGTTCAAAGGGTGTCGCTCTGTCCACCGCCAGCAATTGGTTCTGGTGAGTCCTGCTCGCCTGAAATGCCGCCCTGTGGTCATGTCGCTGACTTACTGCGCAACAGGAACTGCATCATCGCCGTCGTCACACCGTACATGATTGACCCAGGCCAAGGCGGTCTCGGAGTCAAGGTCTTCTTCATCTGGGGCGCACTGTGCGCAGTTTGCGCCTTCTTCGCCTACTGGTTCGTGCCGGAAACCAAAGGCTTGACATTAGAGCAGGTCGACCGCATGATGGAAGAAGTCGACGCTCGCAGAAGTAGCAATTGGCAGGCGCGTGACACCTGGGCGCACGATCTCTGTGATATGGGCGAACAGCCTGCGTCGATACAGATGGATCAGAAGAGCGAGCCGAGAAGCTCCTGCTGATGACGGTTTCGTGCGTGATATATTGATGTGGGATGGAATGTACCAATAGCTCATGCTTATGAATGATGATGAGGGATGATCTTGGGACGGACAGACCTGGAAGGGGGCATTAGCTGGCAACAGTGACTATACTGTACGTAGCATAGAAATTAATAATGGAGCGTCTTAGCCATGTCAGGCTTGAGCAATGCAACATGTCTGAGCCCGGCATCTGCGGCGTGTAAGAGCGCTGGTACCAGATCAAGTGACACATGCAGACAGCATATTGATGAGAGCGGCCTCAGTTCCATAGTCAACACAGCCCGAAACCTCACCTTCCCAATCAACATCTGCTCCATCGCCTCATTCGCCCTCTCAAGCGGGAACATCAGCGACTTCAACACCAGAGGGTTGGTGTTGATCGGCACCGGACTGATGGCCGTGTGGATCAGCAGCTTGCCTTGCACAGACAGGCCGCCGAGTAGGGGTGAGATGAGGGCCGGGTTCGGCGCGGTGACCACGATGAGCGCCGCGCCGCCTAGCTTCTGCAGCTCGGTGGCGACGTCGTGGGCTTGGATGTCGATGGAGTCGTGCGAATAGCACCGATGAAGACATTGTGGTCGCTGTGGAAAACACCGCACGCCTGCACCTGTCTCAGGATCTCGCTGTCCGGCACCTCCAGCATAGGCAAATTCTAAATATGCAGCGGCTTGTTGGCCTCCGTGAGGACGGCCGCCTTGGATGGTCTAGGGGAGGATTGGTGCCATTGGGGTTCCGAAGTTGTTGCTGGCTTGGTGTGCGCAAGGGTGCTGCGATCTGATGTAGCAGCGAGTGGGACTTTTATCGGGATGCGCTGGGAAGACCGAGATCCTGATAGCGTTCGCTTGTTCCTTCCTGCGCCCACTAGGCCGAGTTTTCCAGGCGAAAAAAATACTTCCCAATGGAAGAGACGTGTCTGAGTGAAGAACGAACTAGGTCCTGGGAAGCTGACGTGCTGCTTGACACCTCACCTACCTCGAGGGCGCCCTCGCGACTCTTATATGAGACACCCCACAGCTTGTACTCGCGCACCCTCTCACGCGCTCGACCAGGAGTCGACCTGAGCAGCCCCCAAACTCCGGTCTGGAAGGAGCGTCGCTATGCCAGGCATTTGCACGGCCGTGCTGCCAGCGAATCAGTCCATCAGAAGAAGGACGACGACATGCCAGTAGCACCCCCGAACTCCTGGCTGCGACTTCGGCCGCCGGATCTTGGCCAAGTCGCAAGGTCCAGAGCACGAGCTGATAGCGTGGATAAGGCCGTTCGTGTGCCAGAACATACCTCGCCCTATAAGTAGAGGTCTAGGCATGTAAACCCGCTACATGGCGAGATCGTACGTGTAGTATGCACAGGTGGCCGCCCATCGCCACGCCCTCTTCCAAACATTGCGCCAGATCCCATGCATCGCTCAAGAACACCATGCAGATGCCAAACCCCAAAATCATTACCCGCCATTCCACACACGCACACGTCTCCCTCATCCCCAAAATCACTCCCTCCCCGCCGGCGTAATGAAACCCCCCGCGATATCCACCCATTCCGGTATACAACTACCCTCCTTATTCTCCACCTCCTGCACATCGGTATCGCACCGGCACCGACACCCGACCCCATTCTCCTTCTCCGTGTCCCACTTGGCCCAGTACTCGTCCTCCTCGCGCCGCAACTTCTCGTCCACGGTCGTCTTCTCGAGGTAGGGTTGGCGCGGCAGCTGGCGCGTCGGCGCGTTGGCCGGGCAGTGCTGGATGGTGGTGTGGCGGTAGCCGAAGTCGCGGAAGTAGTGAATGTCTGACGGGCCAAGCAGGGCGCCGGCCGCAAGGGAGTGAATGGGCGCGTCACCCCACTGTGTGGTCACAACGTCAGTATAGTATAGTGCAGGCGCAGCTTGAAGACGGGGCTGGCTGAGGTCTGCTGCGAAACTTACCCTTTCCATCCAGAACCCGCCCGAGCGGTCCATCATCTCGAAGAACTCCTCGTACTCCTGACTCCGGAAGAAGTCGAGCTTGGCAATCTCGAAGTTGGACCAGAAATGGCACATGTTGTAGATCTCGCCCTCCATCGCGTCCGGGTCGATATCCGGCAATGTACCAGCGCCCGGCTCCGTCCGCAGGATGTCTTCCGGCAACGGCTTCTGCTTCTCACCCGCATACTTCGGGTCGTCCTTCGGCAGGTCCTCGGGCGCCACGCTATCCTTCTTCTTCGGCGTGCCATCCTGGTTATACCCTTCCTTCGGCTCCGTGAACATCTCCCACAGGCCCTGGCTCGTCAGGTTGTGCGTACGCTTGTATGCCGAGGCGTAGCGGAAGATGTTGGGCACCGTCTCCTTTAGCTCTTTGACGGCGATGGTGAAGCCGTACGTCTTGTTGGCGCGGGCCATGTGCAGGAAGGGGTCGTAGGTGATGTCGCAGAAGTACTTGATCTCGGGCTCGACGCGCCAGTACCATTCGTACTTCTGCAGCAGCTCGTGCTTGTAGAAGAAGCCGGAGTAGAAGCGGCACATGTGGTGGTAGGACTCCATGCCGCCGTACATGATGGCGGCGTCGCCCTGCTTGCGGATGCCCTCCTTGGCCACGTTGGTGTCGACCCAGTCCGGGTAGCCCCACTGCTCCGAGTCGATCTTGCCGAACTCGACGGTGCCCGAGGTGTAGTTGAGCACCGTCTCCTTGAAGGTGCTGTTGAACTCGCCGTCGTTGAGGAAGACGTAGGGGTAGTGGAACCAGCGGTTGAAGTGCCGCTCCACGCTCTTGAGCGACTCGATGACGCCGTCGAGCTCCTTGTTGCGCGCCAGCACCACGAAGGCGGCATTGGCGCGCGGTGCGTCTTGCTGGACCTCGGGGTCGAGACAGCCATTGACGAAGACCTTGTCGTACTTCTCGCTGATCTTGCGTATGCTCGGCGGCGCTCCACTGGGTATCAGTCTCCCGCCAGGACTGTTCGGATGTCGCACGAACAGGATGAGTATGAGGATCAGCACTAATATCGGAAAGAGCAGGACGAGGTATAGCGGCACGCTGATCTTGCTGTTGCCGCGGATGCGTATGCGGCGGCGGAAGAAGGAGATGCTCGGCTGCACCTTTTCCGACACCTCTCGCAGCGACGTGTTCTTGATGCTCTTCAATGTCGGCAGGGCTTGCGCGGAAGGTAGGCGCTTCGACAGCGATTTGAGGGTGTCCATGGTGTTCACTCGGGCCCACGAGGGCCGCTGGCGGGTATTGTCGTCAGTCGGGAGGAGGAGGGCCGGCGTGCCTGGCGCTTCGTGGGGGGAAGGCGCGATCGCGCCTGGTGTGGACTCCAGGGTGTCGGGTGCGCGGCGCGGAGGCTTGGGTGGGAGTGGGAGTGGGAGTGGGAAGGCGGGAACGAGCGACTGCGGTGAGTTGCTGTTGCCGAGGTGTAGTATTTACTGTTGCTGCCGCTCGATCACAATCCGTGCCTACCTTACGTTGACACTTTGGGCGTAAGGTATGTATGGCTACTGTTTCCCGGTCCCGCAAACTCTCAAAGGAGGTTGGTCGCCGACCCACGGACCTCTGCTCTCCTCCAGACGAACTCTTCTGCTCGTGCGTAACTTTAGTCTTTCATGCGCATAGCAAGATCGATTTCTCCGATGCCGCTCCAAAAATCCGGTCCTCAGCAAATTCAATGCGCTGCGACACAACAAACAGTCTGTTGAACACGGTGCCACCACACAAGCAATGCTGCGAATGAAGCTTGCGTAAGTGTCTTGGCGCGCCAGACAGCTTTTCGCCTCGACTGTCTTCGCACCTGCATCAGCCTGCATGACAGCCGTACCTCCGACTCGCGCCGTCCAGTGTGCGGCGACACCTCCGCCGCTAACGAAAATACTGCTGCGGCTGCTCGTGAGATTCGTACACTCCTCTCAAGGATCTTACAACTCGCGGGTTCAAGGCAAGCTTGGTGGCGCGCGGTGCTGGTAGAGGTGGGCAGTTCACCATGAGTGGCAAGATCAAAGCCAAAGACCTGAGCTACGACTCCACCCTCCCGCCCTTCCTGCAGAGACTGCACGACAAGAGTGCAGGCAGAGGCGATACAGACCGCCATGAACGGCCCTTGGCTCGACCGAAGAGGGACAAGGATCCGAATGAGGACGACGGACCTACTGTGATTGATGAGACTGGCGAGACGCTGACTAAAGAGGAATTCGCCAAGCTCACTGATGCTCAGCAGCCTGAAGGCGATGTTGGTGGGACCGTCACTGGCGAGGTTGACAGTGGCGGTGAGGCTGCGCCGCTGGCTTCGGGTGCGCTGCCTGAATCGAAGGATGAGGGCAAGCGCGCCGAGCAAATGACTGATGGCATGGCCTCGAAGAAGCGGAAGGCTGCCAAGGTCGTCGGTGATGGTGAGGATGCTCCTGTTGAGATGACGACAGCCGTAGAGCAGGACGTCAGAAAGGCTGCAAAGAAGCCGAAGAAGAAGGCGAAGCCGATCAAGCTGGCCTTCGATGATGAGGATGGCTGAGGCAATTTGTTTGCAAGCACACCCAAACCGATCCTCACCAGCCGAGACATCTCGATGTCAGCACCCTTCCAACGGCGAGCCTTGTGCAGGCAGTCCTACGAGGATGTGCACACGATGCGCAAACACCCTAGATATGGTATGTCTTACCCCAGTCCGAGCCTTGCAACCCACAACATGATGATACTACAATATATTGGAGCTGTCTTACTTCCGCTTTGCGGAGAATGAGGAGGAAACATATACGCAACTTTGTCTGATATACCACACAACGTACAACGCGCCGATGCTTCTGAAGACTTTCGAGGACTTATCGCTAACGTATCGCATTAGCATAGGGTGGTGACAAGGTGTCATAGCCAGTCAACACAGCCCGGCGTGACATACAACAAGAGCCTGGAGGCGAACCCAACTGCTCAAACGTAGCCGTCCTCGCCAACACGGTCGTCGACCCTCTGGAGAAGCCCATCCCGTCCTCCTCAAAGGATAGGTAACCGTATACTACTAGTAGGCAATACAGTAGTTATCTCGCACCCGCGATCTCTGGAGATGCGTCAAGCGGCCACACTTTTTGAGAGCGGCCGTCGCAAGGTGTTTGGTACGTGCTGTCATAGCAGCCACAGCCTTAGAATGGCCACATCTTTGAAAAGCGCTTCCGTGATTTAGACACGCATTGCAGGCATGATGTGTGCTTCTGATGGACAAACCGGAGGCTCCCGTTCTCCGGTCCTTCCCTCTGTATGTCATAGCACCGGCGTACCAGACTACCGGAACTCTCGTCACCCAAGCGTACCTTGCCCCAAACCCCCACCAAGAGCTGTTTCGGTACTCGTTGATCGCTCCCTTCTGGCCACTGCGGATGAAGACGCGCAGCTCTGCAGCTAAACCGTCCCGCGGCTGCCGTTGACTGCTCCTAGTTGCCGCTTGCAGTACGCAGCTCTCAGCTCCTTCAGCGTGCTCAGCTGCTTCTGGTACGGCGCTTGCTTGGACCTGCAGAGCGTCACGGACATTGATCAGCGCTCTCCTTCATCACACCGGTATTCGTGCAGGTATCTTACTTATCCGGCATCGCATTAATCGAGTTTTCCATCCTTAGGATAGAGTACGTCAACTCGCGCTCCGCCACGGCGATATCATCATCCGTTGAGACACGCTTGGGAGTCAAGGAGCTCATGCCTTCCTGTACCATGCGCTTGGCCTCACCCTTCTCGCTCGACAGCATGGCCTCGAGCTGTTTGCACAGGATGACGGCGTCGTCGCGCTTGCCGCCGCGCTCGAAGGCTGCGACCGACCGGGCGAGGCTTCGGAGGGCGAGCTGTGTGGGCGCTGGTGGCGGTGGCTGGGGGCCAGTTGTTGGCGGAGACAAAATCGGCGTCCTCATTTGCGGCGAGTAGTCCGTTGACATCTGGGAGTTTGATGAGGCTGGTGGGCGATATAGGGGCTCGAGGCTCATCCACTGATCGGACATTGAGGATGTGAGAGGTAGCCGACCTCGACGTGCTTGTTCGTGAGATGGTCCACGCCACGCATGCTTGGCTTATTGTATGAGTGGCAGGCTTGCTTGACTTTGAGACACTGGCGCCTCGTGACCCGAGCAAACATGTGGCGACGTCACGCCATCAAGGTCACTGACGCTAGTCACACGACAGAACAGAAATCATATGTCACTGTTAAACAAGGACGAGAAACACGCAGACCATGATTACCTGTGGCACCACTACATCCTACGAGGCTGTTCCTCGGTATCCACGAAACACCAGTCGTCTTCATTGCCATCCGTGCCAGTGGCTTGACTTTCGCTTTGGCCGTCCGCGTCATCAATCGTATATTTCGCCACCTCTGCCCTCAACTCCACCGCCTGCCTCACCGCCTGGGTCCTGGTCTCCTCATCGACAGACTTCTCCGCCACAGCCTCCAGTCTCAGTATCACATACATCAGCTCCCTCTCCACGAAAGATATGTTTCCCTGCTGGCCCTTCGGCGGTGGTGGCAGGTTTGTGTATGCCGCATGGTTTTGTAGTCGAGCAAACTCGGCTTCCGTGAGATGGCCTTGTGCGATGTTGACGAGGTGGACTTGGAAGGGGGCTGCGATGTCAGGGCGGCCGGCTCTCTTCAAGGCTGCTATCGCCCGGGCGAGGTTGTCGATTGCTAGGCCTAGGAGGCGGGTGGCTTCTTGGGACTCCATCTTTGCTGTTGGGACGGGGCGCTGTTGTTGAGACATGACCTTGTGGGCCGTTTGCAATGCTGGCTAATCCACTTTCAAAGGAGCTATGCCTTATATTGCGCAAGGCATCTGACTGAAAGTGAAGATCTCGTTGGTATCGGATCGCATCGCGAGCATAGGCATCTAGCGATCGACGTTCTGCACGATCGACGTGCGAGAGAGGAAGCGTATTTTCTTCCATCAAGTGCGGAATCATACAACTGGACTGCTCCTGTGGATACTGTCGACTGTCCTCAGGCAGTCTGGTACTCGCGCACGCGGTCTCCACCCGCATCGCCACCCTCCGCTCCAGCTTCCGCACACTAATGGCTCCTCTCCTGGTACGCCTCTTGCCCTGGCGCCCTGCCTCCCGCAGTCGCGCATACCCTCCACTGCCGCACAAGCGATCTCAACTGGCTCTCTTCGTCTTCCACGTCCGGAGCATCATCACTCTCTTGCAAGGCTTGCCTAACACAGGAGATTAGAACCCATCTCATGTCTCGCATATGGGTTATACCTTTTTTCGGTATGCTTACATGGCCCGCCAGATACAGTCCTCCCCGAGTTCAGTATAGGCACTCGGCACATCCCACAACGGCAGCGGGTTCGACTCCATAATGTAGAAGGACTGCTCCGTCAGCTGCCAGCCGTAGTGTCTTACGCACCAGGCTTGCCAGGCTTCGCCGTCGGATTGCCAACCCGCGCGGTGGTAGCACTCGACGGCGCGGCTGACGTAGCGGAGAGGTCTTGGGAGGGAGGCGGACATGGCCTGCCATGCCTCTACGTCTCGCTGCATTTCTTCGAGGGTTCGGTGCGTGCGTTGTGGTGTCATGCGCCAGATACGCCGAAATAACTGCTCTGCCTCTTGCATGCGAGGTGATCAAGGCAGCTATGCACCCTGCAAACGTTGAAAGCTATGAGCGTGGTGTATCCCCGCCGACGCTCAGGTTGATCTAAGCTACCGTATTGCCTAGTATGTACCCAAGCCCATAGAGGGCGATGCGCGATAGAGCATTTCTGTTTGCTCACGGATCTCAAGATTCCCGTCAGCCATTCGGTAGCGATGACAATCACAGACAATCGCATACACTGGGACACACCGGCTATAGACAGCTGACGTGCAGTTGTGGTTGACATTCAGGAGTATCGATCCATAGTCACTACCTCTACGACGCCGCTCCTCGAGCCTCCTTTTCCTGCTCCTGCTTCCTTTGCCTGGCACGGTAGGCCCTCAGCACTTCCTTGAGATCCTCCACCGCATCGGAATCCGAGAACATTCTTTCCTCATCGTACTCAATGATGGCTTTGATGGCCGCCGCAATGCACTCATCAGCCGCCTTCAGATCTGCCTCCACCGTCGTCTGCACACCCAGGTGCTTCTCGACGTGCTCGAATGCACGCTCGTACGTGCCTATTTCCCAGTGGATGGCGGCCCAGTTGTAGAAGGCTTGCGCGTCCCCTCGGTGGCCCGCTCGGTGGAAGAAGCCTACGGCTTGGGCCACGCCCATGAGGGCTGGATGGGGTGGCGTTGCGTCGGCTGGTGAGGGCGCTCCGTTCGGGGAAGAGGGTACTGCCATTTTGATGGACTGTAATGATTGAGGCGACTGAGGGAAGAGAGGGAGAGTCATAGATGGACTACATTACTTACGCATTGTCACTCGTTTGCTGCAACGAAGCGCGAACCTTCTACGCCGTTTACAAAGCGCTTTGTAGGCGTGAGCGGACGGCTCGAGAGGTATCGACTTTTGCTGCTCTTCGCCATAGCGTCAGAGTGCCTACATGCGCTCGTATGTAGCAGTCGTGCAGACGAACGCTCATACGCCACCTTCTGCCTGATCTCAGTTGTACAACATGCACTACGCTCCCTCATCCCTCCGCTCTGATCCTATTCGCCGTCCCTCATCTTGAGAACACTTCTCAAGACTCTCCCTTCTTAACCTTGCGCTTGACGTGAAAGTAGTAGAAGATCGGCCAGAAGACGGGTATCAGGATGCCTGCCGTCACTCCTCCAACGCATAGCCATTCTTCAGTAGACAGTTGCGAATTGTCTGAGCGCTCGCGTCTGAAAGCGCCGCGATGGAAGCAGTAGTCCCCTCTTACGGTCGGGGAGGGCACACGAAGAAGGAGGACATCATCGCCTCCGATCGACAAGCCTTTCTGGGCGTCGAAGATCAACTGTTTGTACTTAGTGGGATACTCCCGTAAGATTGTTTGACACGGCGTGATCACGGTGCGCGGTCCTGCACCATGATCCGCCAGCGGTAGGAACGCTTTGGTGATGGGGTCCACGACCCGGCTGAGCTCTGCATGCACCTTGAAGTTGAACCTGATCTCGATGTGCCTCATACGAGAACCGTAGCCGATAGCAGGGAGGAGGTCACCGATGCGCTTCGTATAGGTCGATACTTTCGGGATCTTCCCAGGCTGCACAACGATCTTGACCAAAATGTTAGAACTCAGCTAATGTCACGGATGTGTGTCGCGCGCTTCGATTCACTCACCGCCACTTGCCGCATGCGCTCGAAGTTGCGGTGTTCGTCCACTCTCCCAAGCCGGTTGCGCTGCTTGATATTTTCGCTATACCCACCCTCCGCCGCCTCAGAGTCAAGCAGATCGGGACGAGCGTGGCCAGCCAGGAGCACGAGGTTGAAGTGTGCATCGTCGTATAGCATTTGCACTCCCTCGTCGTAGACTGCTCGACATGTCCGTAGTAATGCAGCTTGAACGCCGGCTCTTCTCTGCGCGGAGGTTCCTGACATCGTAGCGTGTAGCTTGTATAAGCATGAGTCGTAGACTTCATCGTAGATGTGAAAATGCGCCGGCTCGGCATGCTCTGGAGGGGCCAGCACGTAAGCCCAGATTTGATCTCTTAGTTCCAGTGGCAGGGAGAATAGAGGGCTGGCCGATTGGCCATTGAATGCCCTCGGAGTTGCGGGCTGTCGAGCTGTCCTCCCGATTCCCATCTTCAGTCGAGAGGCCAGAGATCCTTTTGGCTTCTCCGGCGGCCCGCCAACGACGCATGTAGTGTAGCCGTAACATCTGACAGGATGCCGAATGCACGCCATGCTGATTGTCAAACGGCTGCTGAAGCCGCGAAGTGGTCTTCTCGGGCGAGCATGCTGTTGTTGGCGAAAGTTGGAAGCTGCGACGCGTTGAAAGGTTGTCGGAGACCGCTCGAAATTAAGCAACTCACATGCCACGATAAGATCAACTCTAACTCGCCACCCATCCATTCACATGTAAGGTCTGCACAAAGCTGCTCCGGTCAAAGGTAGAGCATCTTCCAGGTCTCCATCTCGAGCGTCTTGCTGCGATTGTGGCAAAGTGAGACAGCGTCGCGACCTTGCCTCCATTCCCTCCACCAGCGTGGAAGCTATGCCGTCCTTTCGCGACCATCACCTCTCATCGGCCTGTAACTCTCTAGTGATTTAACGACCTCCAGCTCTGGCCTTCTATATATCATGCCTTGGCCATCAAGCACGACGCACAGCGGCCATATCACCGGGAGAATGATTAGAACGAGTGCCCACATGCATGCCTGTCCGCTCCTGGACAGCGACTCATCTTTGGTGGAATGCTCACCAACAAGGACCTTCGATGTGCGAACCGTTCGTTGGTGTATGATTGACCTCAGTCATGACGCGCTGCGTAAACGAGATTTTCGACATCCCCATGTCCTTCGCTGCCGGCGTAGACGCCTTCGGTAGCACCTGACCAGGTGCTGTGCGAGCGGATAAGCAGGATGTATACATGCCAAGCGTATGCACAAACCGAAGGCATCTGTCCGTACGATGGCGGAAACAGCGAGGCTGTCGGAACGTCAACGTAGTCTTGAGTGTGGTAAGAAGCTGGCTAAGCGCGTGCTGCCTCAGGAACCATGGGCCAAGTAAACCCGGACAAACCTGTTTCTCTATGCAACAGATGCTCGTTTGCAGCTACTTACCGAAAGTTGGCCGGTCACGCCGATGTCGTCTGTGTGAATACTGACTGATTGTACGGCGTCATTGTTTC
>JAVFHQ010000091.1:0-64738 GCA_035135055.1 Oleoguttula mirabilis | reverse complement strand
GCCAACGGGGTCGGATATTGATGGGGCGGGGACCCGGGGCGGCGGCGGCGGGGTCCGACATTGATGGCGGGCGGCGGCGGCGGGGTCGAAATATTGATGGGGGCTCACCCGGGGGCGGCGACGGCGGGGTCCGACATTGATGGGGGGCGGCGGCGGCGGCGGGGTGCGATTTCGGCTATGTCCGGGCGGCGGCGGCAGCGAGGTCCGATTTTGACTATGTCCCCTCCGCCACGGGCCACATGGCGAGGTCGCGATGCACGAAACGGACCCTATAGCGATCTACTAATAAGTTATATAGTAAAATAAAGTATAAGAATTATAGCTACTTTAGTATTTACAATGTACAACCTTTCTATATATTTATATATATAAGATAAAGTTAGATATTCATTAAACTATATACCCTTTATAACAAGCTTAATTATATGAATATTTAATTATATACTTAAGTATTATACCTGTGGTCTATTGTAAACACCTAGTTGATAAGAATGCTACTACCTAGAATTTTAGCGCTCTAGGGATTAAAAGGTGTAGATAGTAGAGAGTTTGAGTGCCTAATTATATAATCTATATATACTAGTAAACTTAGATACTATGTTACGCACCTCCATTCACATTCACTGCTGCAACAGCGGACTGTATTCCCTTTGGAACCTGCTCCGCACTAGAGCCTTGGCGCTCAGTATAAAGCGCTTGCTTCTCTACGTACTTCTTAGATAGAACATCTAGGATCCTATTCACTACGAAGTACGGTCCTTACATACTATGTGCATTCTATTATCTATATATCTTACTCTAAATTTTCTACGTAGTGTAGGAACCTTACTATGTAAGTATTATACTATATAGAAATCTTATTACATTATCTACTACATACTAAGGTATCTAGTAGTTCTAATATCCTAGAGCTTAAGACTTTCTATACTAACTTTTAGATCTACCTAGTATTCCTGCTATAAAGGTTTGTAGTAGTGGGTTAAACATGTCAAAGAGATCGCAAAGTCTAAGAATACAACCAAAAGAAGTTTAACGCCTGTATAAGTCCATGTTTCTAATATCTCCAATGACGTAGAATATTCACAAGGCATGGTGGAAGTAGCGCAAAATACACGCTGTGCAGGATTTGTCCAACACGGAAAAGCTTTCTACGAAGATCTTCTGCGCTAGGAAATCCCCGCTGCGGAAATTTCGAGCAACGTGAAACACTCGATGCAGGAGTTTCCAGCAGCGGGGTTCTTCCGCGTGGTGAAAGAACGACAATGTCGGGCATACGATGTGTCGAGAGGACACTGCAAGGATTACACATTACCTCCTACTCGCACGCCGGCTTGGGCTCGACTTTGCAGCTCAGACTCTTACGGAACTACCTCAGCTATCCCCTCCAACCGTGGTCGTCCACAGCCGCTTCCTATCACACCTCCCTTGCCCCATCCGAAATGCCTCAATCCGATCGAGCAGCCAGCCGCTCACTGCACCCTTGCTCTCCTCGCCCTCAACGATCGCGATTTTGTCCTCCGCGGACCCGAGCGCCGGCCGGTTGTCCAGCGCCCATCCCAACCGCACAGCCTTCCCGCCTCGGCAGAGTCCCGGTCTCCAGGCCCATTGCAGACACGTCTCCTGCCGCTTGCGGCAGTAAGCCTCGCATGTTTCTGAGCTGCTGTAAGCAGAACTCACAAACTCGTCACGCTCAATGACCCAGTCGTTGCTCAGGTTATCCCAGCCGTCCATCGTGCCGTTCGCGGCGGTCAGCCGAGGGTGGATGAAGGCATCTTAGTAGTCGGCAAAGAGGATGGGCTCTTCCGCACCCTTGCTTTGACGCCACGTGCGTTCAAACTGCCAAAGCTTGTCGATGCCCGCAGCGTCTACATGATGCCATGTCACGGCCGGCTTGCACCAATGGGTCGGCGACCAATCGAGCGAAGTGACAGTCTCGCCTTGGATCAGCGGGAAGGCTCTAAGGAGGTAGATTGGCGGTTTGACTTGTAGCAATACCTCCGCCAGGAGCTTGTCGCCGCAGCACTCATCCGCGAGCTTCCGCTCCCAACGCGGCTGCTGTTCGCGATAGACGCCCGTCAAGCTTTCGAGTGCCGGAGACGACATAACGAAGGCGCTCCCGCCATGTGCGAACTCCAAATCGCCAATCATGACCTGCGCTCCAGCATAGATGGGCTTGGTGGCGTCCAGCTGCCCGAGCCAGTGCACCAGGTTATGCATGGAGACGTACGTATCCGCTTCGATGAAGACGTACCACTTCTTCGCCGGTCCGAACGTGCGATACGCATCGGTGACCATGGGTAGGAACTTCCACTTGTCCAGGCCCCAGCTCTTGTCGCCCTTCAACTCAGCCGCATCTGCTCCGCTGTCCACGTGCTGCTGCAGCAGGCGGTACTGCGCCAGGTTCTCATGCGTGTCCCTTATCTCTTGCGACACCAGCGCCAGCGCATCTCGGACGTGCACGGGGCCAACGTCCTGCGCCAAATCAGAGTAGACCAGGTAGTCGCGCCGGCAGGCGAAGGTAGTAGCGAGGTGGATGGGCAGCTTCTCGTAGATCTCCGTCGAGCCGGTCTTGAGCACGATGACAATGTCTTCCGCGCCTGCGCCTTGCAAGGCTGTGCAGTCCAGCCCCGGCTGTGCAGGGGAAGCGGAGATCGTCGCATTGCCAGCGCTGGACAGTGTTATTGAGCTGGTGGCTTCCGAATCGGCCGTGACGCTGACATTCTTGTGCGATGGCCATGTAGGTGATGCCGTGTTCGCTGTACGATCCCGGAGATGCTGGAGGAAGCCGAAGCACAGCAGGTAGCTTACGGCTAGCAAGACCCGTTGAGTGCTGATCATCGCCTGAAGCTGACAGCAGTCATGCGCTCACGGGAACGCTTGCGACGAGCATCACCGACATATCTCTTCCAGCTCAGAATCGTAGCAAAGGAAGGCTCTTCCTACCTCTTCCGCGCATTCCGCCTCGGAAGCAAGGGCGATGCTGCGCGGCCGTTCGTGTTGCAGGCAATAGGCCATGGCATCTTGAGACGCCCGCGGCGTGGAACCGAATGAATGCGCTGCAGGGTGGCGAGGCTCGTGCCAGGGCCTGCGCAATGGCAAGATGTAGCCTACGGCGTGCGAATGATGGTCGACGCAAACCTCTTCGGTCACTCGGTGGTGCGACCTCTCTTTTCGGGCAGCACCGGCAATCTCCGGAGCCAATGCCTCGGCTCCCTAGCCCACACCATGCTGCGACGTTCCTGCCTCCTCCGGTCACTCGCCACGCCCCCGTGCACCGCTTCATCGTAGCAGGCATCAGGACGGCATGGACGTGTCGTCTCCCTCTCCCAGTCCTAGGCCTATCTTGCAGCAAAGACGGAACCAGCCCCGCAGACGCCGACTTCGCCGAGCGGGCAGCATCTCGACCCCCACCTTCACGGTTCGTAGGAAGACGAGGCAAGTAAACATTCTCCTTCTTCCACCTCTCTACCTTCATCATGTCGTACCGCTTCGATGGCAAAGTATGTCTCATTACAGGTGCCGCGTCCGGCATTGGCCGCGCAACCGCGCAGAAGATGGCCTCGCTGGGCGCCAAACTGGCGCTATCGGACATCAACTCGGGCGGCCTGGCGGAGACCAACGCTCTCTGCGGTGGCGAGCATATGATTGAGATCGTTGACGTCGGCTCGTCCCAAGCCTGTAACGACTCGGTCTCTGCCACTGTCACCCGCCTTGGCCGTCTCGACTTCCTCTTCAACTGCGCCGGCGTGAATCCCACAGCCTACGCCCTGACCGAGACCACCGACGCCTACTACGACAAGCTCATGAACGCGAACCTTCGCGGCACGTACAATATGACCCGCGCCGCCATCCCCCACCTCCAAGAAGGGGCCGCGATCGTGAACACCAGCTCGATAATGGGGCTCAATGTAGCCGCAAATTATGCCATCTACTGCGCCACCAAGTTCGCCATTGTAGGCTTCACGAAAGCCATGGCGATGGAACTCGGACCGAAGCAGGTACGAGTGAATGCCATTGCGCCCGGCTACATCGATACGCCCACGAATGCGGGCGTGGTGGCAGGGCCGGAGGCGATGGCGGAGCAGGAGAAGAAGATCGCCATGGGAAGATTCGGGACGGCCGGAGAGGTGGCTGACGTCGTCGCGTTCTTGTTCAGGTGAGTCTCGCATATACCCATCCATTCCAGGTGCTGCTCGCGTGCTGACGATTCGTGCGCAGCGACGAGAGCCGGTACATGAATGGGAGTATTGTTGAGATCACTGGTGGCCGAATCTGAGCCTTACCTCCGCACGACTAGCTGGATGAAGCACATATGTTACGCAGATGCTGTTCAGTCGTTGTTTGGGTCCAGATGTGCCAGTCTTCTCCGTGTCCTGCCAGCCGCTTAGACAGCCCCACTTTTCGCTTGACCTCACTTCACGCCTAGCTGAGCTATCTTGATTTGATCTGATCCTGGACTTCAAACAAGCACATCCCTTGAAGCAACCCATACTCTTTTCGTCCCCCATACAGCCTTCGTTCGGAGCCTGATATTACGCATCATCCTTCCAACAACATCCGTCAGCATGAATATGAGCCTCTCCACCGAACGAACGCCAGTACCAACGTGGAGCTGTGTACTCTGCTGCGATGAGCATCACGACTACTGCGCCATCCACATCAACGAGACTGAGGTCTGCAAGAGGTGCATCCGGGACTTGTTTGCGGTAGCCCTCAAGCATGAGTTCAACTATCCCGTACTCTGGGAAGGCACGTACCTTCAGCTATGGCAGTTCAGTCACATCATTACGGCGGACTTCATTCAGCAGTACGAGGAGAAGGAGAAGGAGTACAAGTGCGCGCCGAGCGAGAGGCTCTACTGCCAGCACACAAGCGCTAAGCCAAGTTTGTGGGTCCGTAGCGAACAGATGTGCGAAGCTTTCGTGGGAGGAAAACGCAACGAGCCGGACAGCATCAACGTAACCTCGGCCTGCTCAGACTGCAATGGAGTGACTTGCCTCAAGTGCGGCACCGCACTCGCAGGCATCGAGAAAACCGTCGACCACGCCTGCGGCAAGCGGAGAAGGCTAGCTGAAAGACTCGTGGAGCTGGAGGATCAGGCCGCATTCGAAGGTCTGGAACAAGGCAAAGACTGGCGGTTCTGCCCCGGCGCAACGTGCAAGAGAAGACTCGAGCTTAGCGAAGCTTGCAATCACATCACTTGCGGCTTCTGTGGCACTGGATTCTGTTTCATCTGCGGCAAGCAGGAGGATGGAGACAGCAGGAGGATGGAGACAGCAGGCACTGGCAGTCCGGCGGCTGCCCGCGGTACAACCACCCAGACAGCTCGAATGCAGCGTTTGATGCACCAGACGACAGCTTGTTTGAGTAAACGGCGCAGCGTCAGCCGGCCACAATACAAGACTGCCAAGGTCGCATTAGACGGATAAGATCACCGGCTACTTCTGATCATCAGTAGAGTCACACTATACGGCTATTTCACAGGAGTCCTTGCTTTGTGTGTGCTTAGCCATCAGACACACTACTTCTCGGTCCTTCTATAATACATATGCCACCTTTCGTGACGTCGTAGTATTGTGCCTCAGCACTAGCCATACACCCTCCGTCCCCGAAACTACGCCAAACTCCTGTCTGCATGCCGGGCCGAGCGTGAGCTCTTCCGGGGGCAGTAGCGATGCCTTGACCAGCAGCAAGCCCTCTCCTCTTCTCTCCTCACTACAGCTCATTCTCCCGCATGAAAGGTCGCCTCAATCTACGGCCGGTGGCGCGACCAAGTAGAGAGCGATTCCTGGGCCGGGTGGCGTGGCGACGAACAGCTGAGCACAGCCTACAGCGTTGGCGTGCTTGGTCCTACAACTCTTGCAAGGATGGAGCTGCGATGCCTTGAACCTTATGATGTAAGCCTTCCCCAATCGGAGAATCTTGACATCGAACTGCCGAGCGCGGACAGCGCGGTCGAAGGTGACAACGAATGTGAGATGGTCGTCGGCGTGCTGAAGGCAGAAGCGGGTCTGGGACACCTGAGCCAGTGCTGTGATGATGCTCCCCACATCGACAGCTGAGCCAGCGGTTGCCACAAACACCTGTTGCGTCCACGGCGCTCCTGGCGGATCAGAACGGAAGAGCCTAGGCCGGAAAGACCGCTTGCCGAGCTTCGATGTAGCCTTGCATGCCTCTCTTGCAAATTGATGGTTTTTGAGGTGTACAACGCGCGTCATGCCTTGTTTTTCGACGCGACGGTAACCATATTTCATGAACGTCACGCAGCGCTCAAGGTCGAGTCGGGATGAGGTGTCCAAATCGGTATTCAGTATATTCAGCGGCGGCGCAATTCCCCGGAGAGGTTGAGTTTGCTGCTTTGACGCTACTGACTCGCCTTTCAGTGCATTCAGTGGCTGGGCAGTATCCCGGAGAGACAGGTATTGCTGCTTTGACGCCAATGGATCGCCATTCGGTATGTTCAGCGGCTGCACGATGCTGGGGAGAATCTGGTTGTCCAGCTGCTTCTGCGCCGATGATCCTGCTGCAGGCGGAGGTGTAGGCTGCTTGGCTGGGCTGCTGTCGACCTCCCTCTTGACTAACACGGTGTCTTGGACGCCCGGCTGTGCGAAGGAATGCAACGGCTGACGGTAAGCGCCAGTGTTGGGTGTGTTACGAGCTGCCGAAGTCCCGGCGCCGACGGCCGCAGACGAAGCCTGATCGAAGTTGTTTGCAGAGCGGTAAGTCGGTATGGTGGTAGGAACGCCGAATGAGATCTTCGGGGCCTGCTGCGAGCCGGTTGGGATAGAAGGCTTGCTAAGTGGGGTGCGCTGCTGCTGAAAGTGGCCCTTCAGCGCGGCTCTGATCATGTCATTGCTCTGTTCGCGTAGCATGTTCAGGTTGCCGTCAAGGAGACCGGCATGGCTGTTGGTCCATTGCAAGCGATCAGCATCACTCAGCGCCTTCCAGGCCTGGCCAGCGTCCTCATATGCGCCACCCAAGTCGAAGAGTGACTGGCTATAGTACGCATTGACTTCGTTGTCGGCCATGACATGAGCTACGTGAAGGTCTTGAGGGGTGGCAATGCAGGAGTTCAAGATGTCGCGTGCTGCTTCCGGCGGCATGTTGCGAAGGCTGGGCTCATCCCACAGCGTATCCAGGGCCTTGGCAGCTCGGCTCAGGATGTCCTTCTGCGAGCGAGCTGGTGCGGCATGATCTCCTTGCTGTGGAAAGTCGTTCGAGCCAGTTAGGCCCGCTTCCAGCTTATGACATAGGTCCGTAATGCTGAGAGGCTCGCCACCTTGGGCTGCTCTCGTGTGCATCAGCATGGCGACGACCGCGGCCAGCGTGTCCGCGTCGTCAACCTCCGCAGCAAGCTGCCGAGCCTGCTCCACACACCATGACTTTCCGCAAGTCGCTCTCGACCATGCCGGCGTTCTGCGACATGCCCAAATCTCTCGCCTGGGCATGCATCAGCTCGCAGACGCGCTGGAGCTGCTCGCCACTGTGCGTGATCGAGCCGCATGCCGCCACAATAGCCCGTACGTGGTTGGGATAGAACACATGGGTGGAGCCATCGACGATTAGGTGGCCAATCGCAATCTTCGTGCGCTCGTCCACCGCAATCGGGCCGATGAACGTGTCGGTCACGGTTTTGCGCCTGGTCGGCCCATCGCGGTCGACTTTGGCAGAGTCGGGGAGGTTATATGGCGCGCCGTCGACCTCCATGCCATCAGAGTCTGACGCTGCTGAGGAGATGTCGTCTCTGTTGATCTTGCGCTTCTTGCGTGGCTGGAGGCGCGCTTGGTCTTGCGGAGTCTTCTTCTTCTTCTTGCTCGTAGGCCTCGGCGCTGCGACTCGTGTCATGGTCACTGACGGTGTGCCAGTGTAATGAACGAGACGCGATGTCGATGGGAAGCGATTAGATTTGGATCTGGGTTCGCGTTTAGTTTAAGTTGGTAGGGGTGGTGGGGCGACTTGGGGCTCAGGCACCAGGGCATCGAGACAGCACGCCCCACCATTCACGTGCCTCCAATCTATTGTATTGCCTCCTATGTACCTAAGCACAAAGCGTTTCCGGAACAGAATATGGCGCTCCAGACATCCCCAACCAGCGATGATGGGACATCGTACATATTGCTTTCAAGACTCCTAATTCCTGAGACTCAGGTCAAATCCTCGCATGTCCCCTTCTTCCGTGCCCCAAACACAGCTCCTAATCGCTCGTAACTCGCCTCACGATAGCTTCCTCTTTGCCCCTTCTCCTTTCCTCTTCCTCTTTTCCACATTTCACTTTGTTTCCGTCCTCTCCTGATCCCTATTCTCTGCAAGCCAGCGCATCCAAACCTCCCCGCCGTAGACGAAGAGCCCGCTTGTCATCAATACCCTAGCAAGCCGCTCGTCCTCCCCAAAGCACCCCGCTTAACTCTTCACTCCACAACCCTTCAGTCCGCTTGCTGACCACGTCTTTAGCGTCTCCATCGGCCACTGCCATTGCGGACGCCTGCGGGATGGGCGTCATCGGCTGGGACCTCAGCCTAACCGCGCCAAATAACCATCCCAGCCAAACCTCACAAGTCCCGTCCCATGGCCCAAACAGCGGCGAAAACGACCCCCTCCTTCCTATTGGCCGCTTTCGGGCGAGAGAATCACGACGATTTCGACACGCACATATTGCAGCCAGCTAAACCGTCACTCCGCCTGCACCACAGCACAGGGGAGCAGATAGCCAAGTCGGTGGCCGACGCCATCACGGCTAGACGGATCGCTCTAGGCGAGGCGGATGGCAGTCAGCCTCAAGACGCATACACAGCGCGCTCGCTGTCTGATCAAGGAAGCTTCCCCAGCCGACCCGGTCCCACAGCGGAAGTGGTGGTCAGAGCACCGTGAGGAAAAACACCGCCAATCTCCACTTCTTCGAGACGCTGCGAACCGCGAAACTCGTAATACCCAACGGGCTTCCGGGGCAGACGCCTTGGCGTCTTCGAGCAGAGCTACTAAGAACAGAGGCGTTCTATCACCGGCATAACAAGGCAGAGGACTACGGCGATGATCCAGTGTATGTAGGGGTTTCTCCGTGCCGAAAAGGTAGTAGCCGTCGACGCCGCGTCGCTCTTCATCTCACAAGAAGACGTTGATGCTGAATGTGAAGCGTGAAGGCTCCCCACCGCCTGCGCGGGCCTTGCTTAAGCTCTTCCGACCCTCGCCAACTCGCAACGTATCCGTCCTCGGCCTCCTCGGCGCCGCCAGAGACCCCTTCGGACTCCCTTCCCTCTCGCTGCCCGGATACATAAGAGTATGGACGCCTGAGCCCAGTTCCCCAATATGCGCAAAGCCATGGCAAATCCACCTCGGCACCGTCTATACCGCCTCGCCCAAAGCACAGCAACAGCAACGCGCCCTGTTACCCTCTGCATCCCCAAGGTTTTCACGCCGGGGCGGCGGCCGTGGTTTCGAGCCGAGGGCGCCAACATTGCTTTCTCCTGCCCTGCCCGGAAGCAACCAAAGCCCTGGCTACGGCGGACGCAGCCCGTGATGATTGCAATACGGGCAAGCGCTTCCCTCTGTGCATCGAAGCCGCAAAAACCGTGCGTGCTCGAGCGGCCGCAAAGCGCAAAGCCGTATTAGCCGCCCGAGACGGCACCACGCAGACGACCATGCATGCCGATAGTTTCGACCAGGTTTTGACCGACTGCCTGCGGGGTCCGAGTACCCGTCTGGCCTGGAGTATCTAGTGAGCGAAGTCCCGTGGCGGCGAGCTCTGACGCTATTGAAGCTCGAGTTGATTGGTAACGCGAGGGTTCGGCGACGAACATGCCAAGGCTCTCAAGCCGGAGCGAGTGCGGCAGTGGCATTCAGCGGAAGAGCAGGCGGCGAGAGAGGCGGAATTTCGGGTGGCGGGCGGCTGAGGTTGGGTTAAGCGCTGAGGAGGGAGGGAGGGAGCCTGAGCCGGGTGGCGAAACTGTCGCCTAGCTTCGGCGGGAGCTCACGAGCCACGGATGCGCTGGAGAAAGCGCGGTCGAGTTGGCGATGCATTTCCTCGGGGCGAGAGGGCGGAAGGTGCTATGCTGCATGTCAGTGAATATCAGCTATGTGCATCCCAATGGGATTGCATCCACCGAGTCGACCTTAAGTTAGGGTATCTAGTAAGGCGCTTGCCATCAATGACTTCAGCCCATGGAGTTTTAGCAGGTCCTGTGCAGCGACCTCCGGCGCTGAAGGGAGAGCGCTTCGCCGTAGCATCTTCGAAGTGGGCGTGCCCTAGGCGTGCCGCAAACGTGTTCTCTAGCGTTACTCTGCCCCCAGCGCAGCTCGTGAGGTGTCTCGTGTAGGTCTATCCAAGATCTATCTATATCCTGTCTTTCTGTATCCATCTCATTCGCCTTGGACACCGCGAGCGCCCTTCTCCTTGCGCTTCAAGCGTACATCGCCATTGCTCATCTCCCGCCTCGCCTCCTTCCCATTCACCACGCCATACGTCCACGTCAGCAACGCCGTGCTCGCCGTCATCAGCAGCGCGGAGAAGGCGAATAACCTGCACAAGCAAAAAACACATCAGCCTCTTCCTTCATACACACTACACACCCTGCCACACTGCACAGCCATTCCCCCCACCAGACACGTATAGAAGATATCTTCACTTACCCAACCCGCTCCCCCGTGCCCAACAAGCCAAATATCGGATATGGATAGAAACTATTGAAGCGATAGCACCGCTCGATCCACAACCAATACCCGAACGCGATGCCCGTGCTGAGGCCCAGGGCGGGCCGGAAGGCGATGGCCCAGGGCGGGGAGAACAAGAGGAGGTCGGCGACGAGGGCGAGGGCAGGGATGGCGTGGAAGGAGAGGTCGGCGGTGGTGGGGATCGGGGGGAGGGAGGGGGGGAGGACGAGGGCGGGGTCGATCTGGGGTAATGTTAGCTGTAGTTTGGTGTGCGGTAGAGGGCTGTCTGTCTGGTTCATTGGAAAAGCTTACCGCGCGCAGACCCCAGTACAGCAAGCTGATCAGGCACTCCATCGGCGCGCTGGCGACGCTAAGCGTGTTCTTCACCGCGAACAGGCGCCGGTTCAGCGTGAGATCGGCCAGCAGGCCCACGGCGAAGGTGAGGGCGGCGAGGGAGAGGCCGATGATGGTGAGGTACTGCAGGTGCCAGCCGTAGGACTCGTTGCTGCCGGGTGGAGAGCTTGTCAGTGGTCGCGCCTGCCTGAGATTGTCGCGAGGAGGGTGGGGGGAGACGGGCGTACATGGGATTGGGGTTGCGGACGAGGTAGGCGAAAGAGTAGGCGAAGGAGCAGAGGCCGAGGCACTGCGATGGCTTCAATCAGCCGGGCAGATGTACGATCCATCCTAGCCAATGCCTCCGTACATGTAACAGAGCCGAGACGCCTCGCGACGGCGCTTGGAGCCTCTGCAGCGGATGCTGCTTCGTGAGCTTCTGCGCTGCCACGGCTGCCATGGTTGGGATTTGGCGAGTGGGAGTTGGGGAGAATGGCGCAAAAGAAAGAGAGAGAGCCAAGGACCAATGCGCCTACACAAACGATACCTAGCTAGATGTTCTGCCGGATGAGGATGGCACGCAACTTTTCCCCAAGCGCGTCGGTGACCTCATCCTGCTGGCCAACGGAACATTCGCCGCCACGTGGGCCGGATGGCGGGAAGCCGCGTGCCGGAGCCCTAGAGATGTTCTTGCCGCACATCGCAGGCTTCGGCGCCGATCGACATTCGTTCTCGAGCTGCTTTGGGAGCTTGATCTTGGGTGAAGGAAGGAGCGAAGACGCAGATGGATGCACACGCACACGCCAGCCGTGCTGCAAGACGGCACAGATGGGACGGATCACTGTTCATCACATCATCACATGCTCGACCGGCTCCAGCCCTATGATAGCCCCGCAAATGGAGCTCCAGCTCCAGCTCCAGACCCTTATCGCGGATCGCAGAAGCTCCCACGCGGCTGACCGGCCCCCACACGTCCGTCAGCAGTCAGCAGCCTCGTCCTCAATCTCAAGGCTCAAGCCCCGGCGGATGTTTCGCACCAGGAAACGACAACCCCAATAGCAGACATCACACCCTCTATCCGCTGCGCCGGCGCCGAGTTCGCGGTCTGGACCTGATGTCGCCAGATGTGCATGTAGGACGGTCGTGACCACAATTGCTGCGCCTCCGTCTTTGCGCACCTGGAGCGCACCTGGAGCGCGGGCACGCCGGGAGAGTGTTTGCGACGGGCCGCTGTCCTTCACATCTCGAATCCGCTCTATCTTCCTCTGTCCATCATGCGCTGAACGGAAGTGACGCGCCTGGCGGATCCTGCCGTCCCTTCGCCTGCGTCGGTATCGCCCACTCCCATACGACCTTTCGCGGCAGACGACGCTCATCTTCCGGCCGCCGCAACCATCACCGAAGCTGGTAGCCACGTGTGGCGGAAGAGAAGAGTCGGGCTTGTCTATACCAAAACAGGAAGGAGCAAAGCATGCCGCGGCCCAAGAAGGAGACGGCGGGCGAGCCCAAGAAGCGGAGCCGCACGGGCTGCTGGCCGTGCAAGGCGCGCAAGGTGAAATGCGGCGAGGAGAAGCCGGCGTGCAGCAACTGCGGCAAGACGGGCGAGGTGTGCGACTACAGCATCAAGCTCAACTGGGGCGGGCGCAGCAAGCGCGACCAGGACGGCGCGCCCACCGAGCCGGGGAGCTTCACCTTTGTCACCTCCCCGAATGCCGCCTCGCTCTCCAAGACGGAGCGGAACGGGCGCGAGCACGTGTTTTCGGCCCAGCACATCGCGACGGCGCCGCGGCGGCCGCTGAGCCGGGAGGCGTCGAGCTTGTCGACGCCAGGGAGCACTCCCGGCGGCGAGGGCACCCCGCTGGACCCGCAGTTGTATTTGACGCCGCGTCACAGCTACCAGCACGAGCGCCGCCCCCCTGCGCTCGGCGGACTGCCTCACCCACTTCCCTTTGATAGGGCATTCCAAGACTCCCCCGGCTCGGCCGAGCGCTCCCCGCCGACTTCCGCCCCGCTCGGCGAGGAGTTCCGCTGGTCGCCACAGCACAGCGCCAAGCGCGCCAGGCTCAGTCCGACGCGTAGCACACCCCACCCGCAGCTCAGCCCGACGCGAAGCACACCTCACCCGCAGCTCAGTCCGAATCGAAGCACACCCCACCCGCAGCCCAGCCCAGTCTTCGCCGTGCCTCAATACCCAGCGCAGCTCGAGCAATCTCCCGCCTCGACGCACTTCACCCCGCACAGCATCAGCAGCATCGTCAACACGCCCGCCACCCCCGGCTCGAGCATCCACTCCGGCTCATCCCCATACCCGCCTCAGCCGGCAACACTGCAAGTGCAAGAACCGCCCGATCTGCGCAGACTGTCCGTCAAATCCCTCCTCTCCGACCCATCCGAGGAGAGCGAGAAGGAGCGGCCGCGCAGTCCCCGCTCCGAAAGCCGATACCGCACCTACGGCTACGACCACGGCCTACAGGACCTCGACATCCCCCACAACGACGACACCCGCATTCTCCTCCCCCAATCCCCCGACATGCGCCGCCCCAGCGCCGCCGTCTCCGAGGTCAGCACCTCCAGCAACAGCGAGCCCGACGCCAAGCTCATCGCCTTCGAGCCCGGCGGCTACTACGCCCGCCCCGTCCCCATCAAAATCCCCCGCTTCCTCGAACCCCTCCCGGACGAGCTGCTGCGCAACCAGATGAACCTCCTCTACTTCCACCACTTCATCAACCACACCGGCCGCATCATGGTGCCCCACGACTGCCCGGAGAATCCCTTCCGCGGCGTCCTGCCCCAGATGGCCGTGCGCAACACCCACCTCCTGCACCTCGTCCTCGCCTTCTCCGCCTCGCACCGCGCGCGCCTCCTCGACCACCCGGAGCCGGCGAACCGCATCGCGCACTGGATGTCCGACGTCCTGCCCGCCCTCCGCCGCGCCCTCAGCGACCCCACCACCCCCGGCGCCGGGCCCCCGGACCCCCACGACCCCTCCTCCCTCGCCCCCCTCGCCACAGCCATCATGCTCGCCTCCCTCGAAATCATCAGCCCCAACACCTTCGCTGTCCCCATCCCCTGGCAGCACCACCTGCACATCGCCCGCCAGATCATCGTCGCCAAGGGCGGCCTGCACCACCTCGCCCAGCAAGCCGACGGTGCGCGCGACAAGGCCATCTTCTTCCTCAGTCGCTGGTTCGCCTACCTCGACGTCCTGGGGAGTTTGAGCGGTAGCCGGCACGCCGTCCCGCTCAACGGCGCGTACCTGGAAGACGGCGGCGGCGCGTGGTTGGTCAATCGCAGCGACGAGGAGATCTACCAGATCGACTGCTTCTTCGGCTTCTCCGGGCGCTGCATCGCGCTGCTGGCGCAAGTCGCGGAACTGGCGGGCGAGTGCGATCGCTGGCGCATCGATCCCGTGACGAGGACGGCGCGGGCGGGCTGGCAGCCGCCCGAGCGGCAGAGGGTACGGGCGCTGGAGTTGCAGCGGCGGTTGATGGCCAGCGCCACGACCGTGTACCGGGGCTGCACGCACGCGGACCCGGCGGACCCGCACCGCGGCATCGCGGCGGAGCACAAGAGCGCCGGCGACGTGGCCGAGATCTTCGCGACGAACGAGGCCTACCACTGGGCCGGGCTCCTCCACCTCTCGCGGCGCGTCCTCAACCTCCCCTCCGCCTCCCCGGAGATCCAGCACTCCGTGCACAAGATCCTGGGCTGTCTGGCGAAGATCCGACGCGGGAGCACAGCGGAGGGGTGTTTGGTGTTCCCCATGTTCAGTGCCGGGTGCGAGGCGCTGGGGCCGGAGGAGCGGGGGGTGTTCATGGACCGGTTGGAGGCGGCGGAGGGGTGGGGGATGCAGCATGTGGGGCGGGCGAGGGGGTTGATGGGGAGGGTGTGGGAGACGGGGGGGTGTTGGGAGGGGATGGTTGAGGGGGAGTTTTTGGGTTGAGCTATTCTGAACGGGTGGAGGAGGCGGGGGGGATGTAGAGAGAGCCCGAGGCTTAGCCCGAGGCTGGCGGGCATGCGTGTTCAATGACCGAGACGAACCATCGGGGCTATCTGCTCGTTTCCGTTGCTTCGCAAACCTTATCGGTTAGCAGTGGCGAGGTTGGTCTTGGAAGTTGCGGAGACGTGTGGACTCTCGACTGCAACGATTCCCGTGCTTGCCGTTCCCTATTGCCATTCCATGGCTTTCCTCGCTCCGTCCCTTTGCCCACCATATCACTCTAGTCTGTCTTCCTGGGGGTATGTGGCCATGGCTTCCTTGGGGCTGAGGCCGACGGCGAACGGTGATACACCGCTGGGTCGTGAGAAGCTCGTGAAGATGTGCGCTGTCCGATAATTCGTCACACTCCCAACCTCTATTGCATTGCATCACTACCCTCGCCCATCTTGGCTCCTTGCGAACATCACGACGATTGGGCCCTAGTGCGTCCATAGCCATCCGAAAAACCCACCCGATTCCTTCGCGGATATGCGAAAAAGCTTCAACGTCACCGCCGTTGCGTTCTAACAACCGCACTGCAGCAGCCTCTTGCTGCTTCACCGGCTTGATTGCTCTCGAGCAACATTACTGCTTGCCTTCCGTATAATACTCTTCGTGCCCACCTGCCGCACCTGGTATGCGAGCCCGGTGCGTATCGTACTCGACCGGCTTAGTCGGTCACCGGATCCCTCCGCCAAAAAAGCGCGCTATCCACCAAGCCGGTCAGACCACTAAGCCGGTCGAATACGATACCCGCCCGTTCTCGCTGGAGCCGCTTCACTGGCACCGTGCGTAGCGAGTCGCGAGCCCGATCGCTGGCCTGTGCCTTCGTCTCGCGTGTGCCCGTGTGCGAGAATGCAGGGCCTCGTCACCTCGTGGAAGGAGTCACGATCTGTAAAAGGGAAGGAGGGCTCGGTGGGGGTGGGCGTACGACAGTGCTTTGAAAAAGTTGCACCAATGGGACGCAAGTGATGCAACGGCACCGCTGCTTCTATAGCTATCGGTCTGGTCGTAGGTTCCAAAGCGCCCCGTATTGATGAGTCGATGCATATCAACGTGGACCCATCAACGAGAAGACATTTTATCTGCCCGAAGCGAATGCGAAAGCTATGTATGTAACCCGCCCCCGTCGTAGCATCGCAGTCCCCTCTCCCTCTATCACCCACTACCCCAGCCTCGTAAGTGTCCCTTTGACTTCTTTCCCTTGCTCCGAATGTTTGACAACAGTGGTGATGACGACTTATTTTTTGCCATGACGAGAATCCCATACAGTTGCGCGGTTCGATGCAGCAGCAATTACCGAATTCTTCTGACACTGACACATTCACAATTCGCTCGAAGGAAGATAGCTCCGCTGCAGAGACCTAGCTGACCGTGGTCTGCAAGCACTCTCGCCCCTCCCGGCCACCTTTCCGTCCGCCGTGCGCTACCATGTGATGGTAAATGTTCTTTCCATTGCAATGGCAGGATGGCACAATGTGATAACGACCTTTTTGCCGGGACAAGAAAGTGACACGTTGAGCGCTTGTGTGCAGCAAAACCGACATCGTCTGGAATGAATACCCCAAAAGCATACACAACCCGTAGAACCATACATGAAGACGAAGCTAACCACACCACACAAGCACCTCCATCAACCACGCCTCAGTGGCCCTTCCCAACCATGCTGCGCAGGACATCCGCCTCCGCCTGCGACCTCGCGAGCTTCAGACGCAGCTCGTCCCGCTCCTTCTTCACCTCCGCCAGCGCGTCCTCCAGCTCCGAGGTGCGGTCGACCTTGCGCTGCCGGTAGCGGCGAGCGGCCTCGGTGTTGCGTTCGCGCTTGCGCTTGCGGTCGATGGGCGCAGCTGGAGATGGGTCCGGAGAGTCGGAGGTCGATGATGGGTGCTGAGATGGTGCTGAGTACTGAAGGGAGAGTGTGTGATCTGCGGTAGAAGCAGTGCCTACCACCGCTGGCTGAGCTTCCGGCACGGCGGATGAAAAGTGCGGCTTGAGGAAGTCGTAGGAAGTCGTTCCGATGATGTGCGGGTCGGCCGTGATATACTGTTGATCCGAAGACATGGATCCCAAGTCATTGCACCGTTGCGCCGTCGCTCCCTGACAAGAGGAACCAGAAGAAAGATCGCCGTAAGTCATGCCATCGAATAGATCCCAGTCGAAAGCAGCCGCGCTCGAGAAGTCGCATTCGGTCGTAAAAAGGGCAAAGTCGAAGTGCTCAGCAGGGTACCCTGCTATCAGAGCACAGTCCTGCAAGCTTGAAGTAGATGGTAGAGACCTTGACGGCTCCACAGGCTGATGAAGCTCCGGCACACATCTCTGCAAGTTGGTGGCGGCCTCGGAAGGCCGGGGGGCGCGGAGGCAAGAGGGTGTCGCGTGACGGGAGGGGTGGGATGAGTGGAAGGGATTGGAGGCCAGACGGGAGCGTTTGCGAGGTATTTGAGGTGAGGTCAGAGTGGCTCAGGATGAGTCACTTTGAGTGAGCTCCGCGCTAAGCGGGCCGGGGCTTGCCTTCGGCCGTACTGTTCCGAAGCCGATTGGGCGGCTACTTCCGACAGCATTGGAGATGCAGGACAGTCATCCGACTGTGCGTAGTCGAGCTTTAGTCAGCGCTTTACGTCCTGTGGTTCGTGCTTTGCAAGTTTGCTGGTGAGTAGACAGGCAGTCTTCGATACGGGTGCGGACTTAGCAACAACGCTCCTGTTCCTTGGCCGCAGCTTTCGAGAGCCGTAAGCCGGCCTCAACCATGCGCCGACATTGGGACTACAGCCGACCGGGCCTTGTTCTCGTCGAGGATGGTGAACTTGCCGAGGGCGGAGCTTGTCAAGTGGTATGCACATGAAGCTTCGTGTTGGTTGCAGGCGTGCTTGCCGGCACAACGCTAGGAGTGTGTCTCGCACTCGTTAGTTCATTACATTAGGAATTTTTGAATGGATCGAGCAACATTTTGCGACTGACATGCTCCGAAAAGTGCAGAACAGAGTAGCCTAATGAAACCGCATTGAAACCAAATTGCGTGCGACGGCTAGAGCCATGTCCAAGCCCCCCGTTCCTAGTACGACCTCCCTCCGCCCGATGCGAAGAAGGGCGAGCTCGTATGGAGCGTGCTCTGACAACAGCGACAGGATGTGTAGATGGTATGGTTTCCAGCGTGAGAAGAAGCAACGCAGTGCTTAGGTCACAGCCCTACGTGGGCCTCCCCCTGCGAGGGGTAGTGCGCTTGTCGTACGGCCTGCCTTTCCACGGTTGGCTCTTTCTCGCTCGGCCCTTCCTCTGGTACAGCGTCGACGAAGGATCTCCCTCAACATTTCCCTCGTAGTCATCATCGTCGAGAGCTTCATTGTGATCGATCTCGTCGTCGCTGCCATGATTCGGACCTAGAGCAATCTCTGCGTTGCCTGGCGCCGAATGACTACCTCGGCCTGGTAACTGTGTGACGTCCTCAGGTCTAGAAGATGTCGGCGAATCGGACCCGAAAGTCGGAGCTTCACCTTCCGTACGAGCGCGTTTGCGCTGATGAAAGCTTGGGAAGTTTGAGTCGTGGAGAGTGTCATCTGCAAGACGAGTGGCGGCGATGTCCCCTCTTCTCACCCCGCCGGTATCGGAAGGCTCCCACTCCGGCGGAGCAAGCTCCCACGTGAGTTTCATGTCCAGCGCGCCTGACCCATTGCGGTGGATCTTCAGCCATGCCCACACTCTATACTTCCTTACGTTCCCTTTCCCTTTGCGACCTTTTGGCTCTATTGTTGGATACTTCAGGAGATCTTGCACCCCGATGTCCTTTGTAATCATACCACCCCACTTTTCTATTTCTGGGCGCAACTGTCCATCCATGAGAATGGGATCATGGTCGTTAACGAGGTCGTGACTGGCGTACAGTTGCTTCCGCAAGCAAGGATTAGATCGAGCGAGTTGGTACTCTTGCGGGATGGTCTCCATAGATCGTCCTGGTTTCGCACTAGCGAGCTCACCCTGTTCCGCTGTCAGACTCCGAACGGCGCGGTGTGACACCAAAGAGCAGGGTCATTTACCGGAGCCATCAATGTGAACCAGCGGTCCTCTACGTAAGCCTCTCCAGTGTAGGGATTCTCGATGATTAACGGCGAATCATGCGCCAAGTCCCGGTGGTGTTTAGGATCGTAGACCTCTTCTTGGCCCATGCCTAGTGTGAAATGATGGGTTGCGGTTGGCTGCTCATGCACGATGCCTCGGCAGATTGCGCCCTGTACGACAGGGAAGTCACTGAAAAGAGTCAGCTCTGGCAGATACAGGCGCGAAGCAATACTCACTCCGTGGTGAACGACTCCGATCCCGCGTCCGGCATCCAAATACCCCTGGCCTCGTAACGCCCCTTCAACTGTCTTACAAGGTAGGTACTGCGGAGGTACTGCGGAAGAAACCACCCGTGAGCGACATGATCTGCTGAAGTTAGGGCCTAAGACTCAACGTCTCTTCGAGTACTTTTTGCTTACACTCGTATCGCCGGACAGGACCCCCTCCACGACGTGGAAAATTCTCTCTGTCGCTGCGTCGAACCAGCTCTGTACAAGGTCCCTGCTATATGTAAGTTTGTCGGCAGCACCCGCGATGGGGACAACCTACCGTGTGATGGTAACCTCGATTGTGATGGGCTCGGCCTCGGGGTCATCCAAGGCTTTACCTGACATGACGATGGGTCTCTGCCTCTCTCTCTCCCACCTCACCTTGTAACTCTCAAAGTCTTGTGCGAGCACTCGTCTGAACACAGTCTGGTCCCGGTACCCAAGTCTCCTCACACACTCCGCGAACCCACCGTAGCAAGCGTACGTCGTATTACAGACATCCTTGGCGTGTTGGAAGCAAGACTCTGTAATTGTGGCGTCCGAACCGCAGACAGCGCCTGCCAGTGTATGTTGTCAACAGCTCTAGTCGCTGGGACATTACTTGATCCTAGCGGACTTACCAGCTCTGCGCCCCGTGGGCTGGATAATGACATCCGCGCCATCGGTTATGTACCCAGCGCATGTGTACTCTATCACGTTCTGCGAGGGTCAGCGGCGGCAAGACATCTTGCCCACAATGCGCTTACACAGGTCAGTCCACCAGCATCCACGACCATTAACTTGAAAGATTCCTTCAGTGTTGTCAGTGAAGTGCAATGGCGTCCGACTAGCCATGGGGGGCGAACCTTTCGCGACGAGCCATGCTGCAACTGTGCTCTGAGCATACCCTGTCTGCTGAGTTGATATGAACGCCAAGCGCCCGCAGCCTCTGTCTCCGTTAAGGGCACTGCGGTTCTGAAGCCCGCCTTCTTCAGCAACTCTTGCAAGGCGTGAAGTTGCGCAGGGGTCGACATCTCCGGCACGGTAAAGGTTGTGCGAATGTCGATCTGCCGGATCTGCTCCACTGTCCAGCGATACGCCAGGGCAAGCTTGTGCTCGATCTGCTTCATCGTCGCCTCGTATTTGCACTTGTGAAAGGTTCCGATCAGGTCGGCGACAGCCATTGCAGGGCCCGGCATGGCGCTCAATCGTTCTTCGATTGCTTGTCGAAGCTCAGCAGTCTCGGCGGTCGGGAAGAGGCACGACTTAAGGTTGTCGAACACGTACACGTCGCTTTCTTTCACCGTGCCATCGTTGAGAACATCCAAAAGCTTTTCTCCCCGATAGAGTCTGTGACCCTCACTCCCATTGACCAGCCCTACAATCTGCAACGACTCTTTGCTTCGTCCTTGCAAAGCTAAGACGTCAGTCATGGCTGGATGAGCAACGCTCCCTTTGCGAACCACCTGCATAGCTACGGTGGCATTCACATAGCCATCGTCGACGGATATGTGGATCTCGAAGTCGTCGGGGTTCTTGTAGTCGTCGGGGTTTTCGTAATCGCTAGGGTTAGTCGAGTCATGCCGGACCAAACCAGTGAAGGCCATCCAAACGAAGACGGGATGGCGAGAAGGGGTTTCAAAGGTTCGAGGTAATATCTGGAGATTCGCCAAATACAAGGGGACTCAGCTTCTCCTTAAGTAAAGGGAAAGACGCACTCAAGGCTGGAGGCAGCGCTGAGCGAGGCAGCTTCGCTTGCAGCGTCAAGCCAACGTCACCGACTCACTACGAAATCGCGGTACAAAGTAAATCTGCAGGACGACGGCAAGTGCCTGCTGCGCATGGCCAGCGTCCTCTAGCTCGTCAGGTTCTCTTCCAAACACAGCGGCTTGACCCACTGCGCGCATTAATGTTGTATGCTTGCCGTGACCTGTGTTTCAGCCTCCAGCCCGCCGACAATTCTCTGGATTGCTGGCGGGCGTAAGCGAGGACTGTCTTATATCCGTTTGTCTTGCCGCCCCTACGATTCTCACCCGTTCCAGGGGCCTCAGGGGCTGATTCATGGCTTCTAAGAGGAACATAGCAGAAAACATCAGGCATGAGTATGTTTACCACCTACGTTCTGGCCTTTCTTCCTGTGAATGGCAAAGAGCTTGCGGCAACATTATGTGGCTGTCCGCAAACCTGATTAGTTGCAGTATGACCGGGACTAAACTGCATGCCGCATGTGATCCGCACAGTGGATCCGTCCTGTCTGTCTCAATACATCGTAAGTCATATGGTGGTCCCTGGAACTACGCAACTGCGCGTGGGGGCTGCAGGGTTGCGAAACATTGCTATGCTGGCGAGCCAAGCGTTCGTTGCAATGAGTACCCTTCGGGTAACCGCTAGCGGGCCTGATCGATACTGACGGATGTGATAGTTACGCGGTGAGGACTTCCACAGGAGCAGCGACCCTGACCAAGAATAGGATTTTTAATCCAGTGTGTCGCATTGTGACACGTTGATGTGGCGAGCTACATCCCGTACTGTTGGCTTCGACTTTGCTGGTAATATACCGAACCACGCGCAGGCGATCCAGACCGGTACCAGTCGAAGACTACAGTTTCAGGCCTCAGCCAACCATAGTCCTGTCTTGTGTGGTTCAAAGAAAGCCTGTGTTGTGAAAGAGGATGTCTGATATCGTATTGACCAGTTTCGTGTGATGTCTGCAGCCTGCCGTCCGCGGCCTTTGGCTCCGCGGCCCGAGACAGGGGTTGCGCTGCAGGGGCAGCCCAACCAGGATCCAGTGGATTCGGCATCGTTCTCTAAGATTCTGCGTTGCGTCGCAGAACCGCGTTTGCGAGTGACAAAAGACGACATTGGCGGACGCATGCTGCGTCTGGGAGGCTCCTGGCCTACCCACTTCGCAACCAATACAAACACATGCCTTGCAGCATACTACCCTGGTGTCGAAACACCCCACGAGCGCATACGCACCTGCGCTGCGTGATTGTTCTGCGGCATAGCGTGAAGCGTTTGTCGGCCTCTCCTTTCGTACATACCCAGCATCTTGCACACGGGCTCTGTTGCACACATTGTTGATTGCTACTACTGGTGCACCAACGAGAAGTAACAGATACTTCGGCGTGCACAATGCCTGGAGGTGCTCCGCGAATGACAATGAGCTCCTCGGAGCGGAGTGGTCCAAACTCCTTCTGCAGCCGAGCCACAAGAGCGCTCTTGCAGAGCATCGACGATGCCAGGTCGGAGAACTCGACACGCTGGTCTGATGGCATCCAGAGAACGCAGTCCGTCAGCCAGTTCTTATCAGAGAACGCCCTTCAGACCGGTCGGAAAGACGGCGTGTTCCGGCGCCATGATGCACGCAGCTTACGCGCACTTGGCTGGAATCTAATCCACAAATACTGCGCGATCGAGGGCGTGCCTAGCATTGAAGAGCTGTACAGTCTTGGCAGTGAAGCCATAACCACGGACCGCCTGCGTCAAGTGGGCTACGTCAGCCCATGGAAGGTACACTGTGTCCTTGCTCCATCTGCGTGCCGATGTTAGCTGACGGAGACCACAGACAGCGGACCGCGCCCAGCCGCCGAAGACAAAGGGAAGGATAAGTAGGACGAAGGTCAGACGGACTGCAGCTGCTGCCCTACCCGATCAGCATACCGAGTCTGGCGGCAACTCCGAGCAAGTAAATCCGTTGACCAATGCCGACCCACATAGCGGCAGAGGGCTGCCCTATGGCTCACAAAGCGACCCAGGTTCCGATTCCGCGACCGTCTACGGAGTGCATAATGAAGACGGAGTCCGAGGGAATACTCTCCCGAGTGATCAGCCAACTTTTCAATCTGACGACCCAGCTCGTCAGGAAAACCAGGCAGCCGAAGAAGACCGCGAGGCACCTGACGGTGATGGTGACCTACCACCGAAGATTCTGTCAGTTCCTCAGGCGCCCTCGGGCTCCACGGACCAATTTCCGAACGCAGGAACCTCTCGAAAGAGGCTTGCACCCCAAGACATTGAGCGACTGGGTACGAAGCGTGCTGGGAAGATACCAGCACGGAAAGAGGCTAAAGCGCAGCCAGATTTGGCGCCAGCAGCTCGCAAGCACGAGTTTGTGCCATTCGCCGACTTTGACTTCTCTCTCGACGACACAAAGATCAAAGCCATAATGCACGACATCTACAGCTCGATCAAGTCGCTGGCTTTCGAGGAGCTCCGGGACATGGGCATCGACCGCTCGGCAACTGCTCTGTTTCACCTCCCTACTGCACCAGTCCCAGGCCTCATTGGGTTGTACGGTATATTGCTGGGTACCGGTCTCGCAAGCCACCAGCGTCAGCTTATCCTCGACAACATGTCCGCGGCCGACCTTGTGGTGGCTTTGATAGGTGCCTTCTTCTGCATAGAGGTCTTCGGAGCGAGCTGCCTCCCGACCGCTGATCATCTGTTGGCATCGGTCAGCCAAGCGCTTGACGGTTTTGCTCCTCAGCTCGAGCGTGAATGCAGTAAACGCCTGGGTAAGCTGCCTATTATCTCGTCGAGGGAGTCTCCAAACAGGAAAGCTGGCTGACGTCGCGACAGGTACGAACACCGACACGCTTCTGCGCCGAGCCTATCTCGCCCGTGTCAACGAAGTCGAATTTCACACGCAGAAACTCGCACCGCATGCAGACCGCCTTGCCACTCGCCTTGCAGACATGCTTCATCATCACCTCCGGCTGTATAGCAAGGATATTGAGATGACAATCCCTGCTACCCAGCAGGCTACCCTCCGCTGGGCGACACGTCTGGAAGAGGTCGTCCTACGAGGGTTGGCGCTGAAGTGCCAGCTGTCCTGTGCGCGTGAGCGGTACCACTTCCATGGGTATACGCCAGGCGAACGACACCTTCAGCGGACGATGCAGGGTACGCATGGCAAAGGCGATGAGGTGGTTGCGGCGGTGTTTCCTGGTCTGCAGATTGAGGCGGCAGGAAATAGTAGGGTGGTGTATGCGGCGCAGGTGAGACTGAAGTGACGGGAGGTAATGTGCATTCTCGGCAGGAGAAGGATGAGGAAAGAATGGCTGCGAGCACACCAGCAGCCGGAGGAGTGTGCAAAGGACCAAGACCACCGGGGTGAGGCGCCGGGTTCCGCTGCGGCGTGCAATGATCAAGGTGGCGACCAGAAGCTACTGTGGGCGTCGTTTCTGATCGGCAAGCCGTGTAGTCGAAGGCCACAGCACTCGGTGAGAGCTCAGGCGTACCCCTGCTTTTTGTTCCCTGTATCTAGCATGCATGTGTCAACTCCCCTTCATCAGTTCCCGACAATCGCGGATCGAGCGCCAGAGCACAAAAGCCCGGCCCATGCCAACCGCGACATAGCAAGGTCGTGCGCTTGCCACGCCAGCACTGGATTGGTGCGCTGACTGCACCAGAGCTCTGGCGCGGACAAGCTACGCCGGGTCGGACTGATGTCAAGCAGGTGCTGCAAAGCTAATGGACGGTTGATACTTCGCTGCGCGGTCGCCACGGCCCATAGCACAGCGCTTATTGCCTGTAGCTTTTCCATGAAGACCGAGCTCCTCGTGACCACAAATCCAGGTTGCCGAGACGGGTTCCCAGATTTCTTTGGAAACGGTAGGCATCATTGCAGGGATCAAACTCCTTTGCTATGATGCCCGCATTGCAGACTTGGTCATCGTACTACGTTCGATACACTTGTCTTTTAGCACGCTAGGAGCGCGACTCGTTGCGGAGCGAGTGACTGCGATAGAATGAGCCGCCCGCCGTGGTTGTGATAGTCCGTCTCGGATCCTGCGGCAGTATCAACATGTGTCCCAAAATAAGCGAGTGTGGAGAAAAGGATGATACTGCAAGGTAGCTGTTTCTGCTGCACTCCGGTCTCCACGTCTTCAAACATGCCTTTCGCTGGCACCCAGCATTTGCCAAAGGCTTGTGACTGTCTGCGTGAGCGCACGCTGAAGCGAAGGCTATCGAACGTCGTCCACAAACTACCGCGGTACATGCTGTAAGGTCAAGCGACAGCGCACGAAGATCGCCCATTGTTGATTCGTCAAGGCAATGACTGTCCTTGCTCGTCCCTTCCAGGGACAAGGCCGTCGAACCCATCTCTCTTCGCCGTCAAAGCAGGGTGTTCCTGTTCAGAGGCATAGGCGCGAAGCTGGCAGCACAGCGCCACAAGGATCGTGACCGAAAGCGAGGTTGAAGTCTACGGCTGCAGGTTGCCGTCTACCATGTCCTGTCGTCCAAATACAGCGTGTAGTTGCACGCTAGAGGTATGCTTAGTCCGTAAAGGAATATGCTTAATCCGTAAAGAGGTATGCTTAATCCGTAAAGGCTAGGTAAGCAGTTCTCAATGATGGTCGAAAGGGCGAATCAAGGAGGTCGCACCATGCCACTGTCGTTCTTGACGTGGAGAAGGGAGTGAAGACTGAAGAGGAGCGGGAAGGAATAGGGAATGGCGATGTTGGGGATAGCCAAATAGGGCTTGTGCCGAGAGTCCCGAGCCCCGCGATCGCCAGGGCTCGAGCTTCAGCCTCCGTTTCAGGCACCAACACATTTCACGAGCATTGAAGGCTTGAAGCTCCAGCGAACACGGCCAAACACTCACGGAGCGCCTTACCTTCGAAGTCGACCTCGACGCCTTCCGATCGGCATTACCAACGACCCTTCAGCGTCATTCCAAGGGAGCGTAAGCTTGAAGCTCTACACGCCACTGCTCACCAACCTTCACTGCTCTGTCACATGCTTGATTCCCAGTTCTGACAAGCATCTTGGTGATCACCACTGGACTGCGCAGCATCCTCTCCTTCTAATTCCTGCACTGAGTCAAGCCGACATGGCGGCCAACGGTATTGCTGCTTGGCCCGCGAAGAAGATGAAGCTCGCCCGCTCACCACGCTCAGGCACTCTCCAACCGCCAACCTTCGACCTGGACACGTGGGCCGGCAACTATGACGGTGCGTCCGCTACTCTCTACGATGGCATGTGCGAAGCTCACTGACATGCCCTCACAGGCGCCCTCCTCCCACTCCGCCTCGCACACATCGCCATCCACTGCCCGCCACTCGCGCGCCAGAGCCTGGACCTCGCCATCTCCGCCACGAAGAAGGGCAAGGACGTGCAGCTGTACACCCGACTCTGCGAGCTCGCGGGCCAGCTCGGGTTCCAGGATCTCGGCGCGGCCGATCAAGATTGGGTGGGCAAGCAAGAGGAAGGCAACAAGCGGGAGCTCGGCAGGCTGGAAGGCGAGCTGCGTGGGTACAAGAACAACTTGATTCGGGAGAGCATCCGCATGGGACAGGAGGACATCGCCACACACCTGCTGCTCACCGGCGGCCCGCTACCAGATCCAGCCAATGCGCAATCACTCAACAGCTCAGGCTACAACGCCGCATACCAGGCCTTCGGCAGAATGCGCGACTACTGCACCACACCCACCCATATCGCCAGCATGACCCTCCGCCTCATCTACACCGCCAGCCTGCAGGCCGTCTCCGCGCAGCAGCAGCACAGCTCCGCGTTACCGTACTTCAACAGCGTATTGGCCAACGCTGGCCGCCTGCGGAGCGTGGGCGTGAAGGAGGAAGAGCAGGTCAAGCTGACGCCCATCGCCAGCGCTGCGGCTGGCATCGCACATCTGAGCCTGGGCAACTACTCCGAAGCCGCGGCCACGCTGCTCGGCACCCCCTTCGAATACAACACCCTCGGCACGGTCCACGGCGCCGACTTCGGCAAAGCGATGGCGTCCGCGAACGATCTGGCCATCTACGGCGGCCTCTGCGCCCTCGCCACCTACACCCGCCAGAATCTAGTCGACAAAGTCCTCGGCGGCAAGTTTCGCAGCTTCCTGGAGCTCGAGCCGCATATGCGCAAAGCCATCTCCCTCTACACCACCGCCAAATACCAAGCCTGCCTCGCCACGCTCCGCCATTACTACAGCGACTGGAGCCTTGACATCTTCCTCGGCGCGCCCGTCGCCTCCGGTGTCCGGGCCGGCACGCACGTCGACCGCCTCTTCGCGCGCATCCGCGAGAAGAGCATCACGGCCTACCTCTCCTCCTTCTCCGAAGTCTCGCTCGCGTCCCTCGCCACCACCTTCCCGCCGAGCTCCGCCTCGCCGACGGCGATGGAGGATGAAGTGCTCGGGATGATTGAGTCCGGCATTCTCGACGCGCGCTTGGATGTGGTGAACGGCATCTTGATCGCGCCGCGGAAGGAGACGCGGAGCAGCGCGCATACGGAGGCGAAGAAGACGGCGGCGGAGGTGGAGCGGCTCCTGCTGTTGCGACTGCACAAGGTCAATGTGGCTATGGCGGGGCTGGAGATCGGGAGGGCGAAGGGCAGTAGTGGGTGGGAGTCATTGTCGGCTGGGAACGGTGGGTACTGAAGGAGGGAGGGAGCGGAGATGATGAATACATTGAGGGTTATAGCGTGGCGCATGGCGTTGTGCTACTCACGACACTGGGCATGATGATGAGGAGGGTTGCTGCTCCTAATGCCTTTCCGGCGGGAGTCGGTTCTCGGAGAGGTCCAGTGGGGACAGCTTTGAACACATGATCACTTCAGAGTGGGAGAGTGCTTTGCACCTCCTACAGCTCGTCCACGTTTACCTCCCGAGACTGTCATATCTTGCGATTTGAGCGACCCGCTTATCTCACACCTTGGAGTGCCGCCCACTGGTGTAGAGAATTTGACGATGGAGCTGACCAACTACGTGTGACGCTGAGCGAGCACGTAGCCTGGGACCCCCCCGCTGATCCAGCAGTCGATGTTTCAGCACGACCGTTGACAGGGTTTTAAACGGCTCAGTGTTGTCAACAGGGGTGGTTGATCAAGTACTAAACTAAAACTGGCTAGAGTTGAAGGTGTAGCAGCCACCTCGGCTGACTAACAGGCTCACACGGTTTCCGGGCTGTTCGCTCAAGCAGATCTAAGCCGCCGAGACAGTTCGCAGTTCGCAGCTCGGTGTGATTCGGGAACCTCCGGGATCGTCTGCCCGCCCGCCAAGGCTGTTTATACCTCCCAATTCTGGGGCTACAACTCGTGCCCAATATCGGTCAATGGCTACTGGCTGATAGCACACGGTGGACGGGCGGCCGAGGTGCCCAGTAGGCCGTTGTCTTCGCTTGTAACAGGATGTTGGTAAGGCATTATATGCTTTTTCCGAAGTTCTTCCTTGTCAAGCTCTCTCTCTCTTCCTTGTCCACTTGCCCATCTTCAACACACTCGTTAGCCATAGCCGAGGAAGGACATGTGGAACGCAAGCATGCCGCCACCCACCCTCCCACTCCGCCTTTCGCCCTCTCTCTGACCCTCTCAACACTCCTTGCCTTCGTCTTTGCTCTGGAATTCTACTACCCCGACCGCCAGGCTCACTCCACCAACGTGCCCTGCAACTCCTCCGCCTCCGTCTCTGCATGCTGCAGCTCCGAATCGTGGTGCCGCGACCATGGCCGCTGCTTCGGCGTCGGCGTGACGAGTGGCGGCAGCTGCACGGATAAGGACTTGGGGGAAGGGATGCGTACAGTACTGTCAATCCGGTTTGTGCTCCCCAAAACTTCTCTTGCGACGACCCGCATTCCTCATCAGGACCCTATCATGCTTAGGGATATGGGGTCTGGATCCCAGACTGATGGATGATGCTCGGAGATAACCCCTCCGGCGGCATGCTCTTCCAAGCCCTTCCATCCCAACAATGCGGTCTTCTCCTGCGGCGCCAACACGGCCAACTGTGTCGACAACCTCGGCGCCTTCGTGCTGGAAAGCGGCGTCGACCTCAACCTCCGCGGATCCATGGTCGCGGAACTGCAAGATGGCCAAGCCGTGGCGCTGGAGCTCAGTCCGAGCGTCATTTGCGCAGGCCAGCAGCAACAGGAGCGCAGTCAGCGCGACAGCCTCGGCAGACACCGCCACTATGTCAGCGAGCATCGTGAGCTCTACCAACCAGACCAGGCAGTACACCGCCGCAGACGTCGCCGGCGCAGCCGCAGGCGCCGGCGTGCTCCTCTTGCTCGCATCGGCTGGAGTCTTCTTCGGCATCTTCTACCAGCACAAAAGCTCCGACAGGCCGCCGAAGCCGAACGTGAAGCCGACGCTGCTAAGAAGGACGGCGGCGGAGCCGCATATCAGCCCTCGGCGGCCGAGGATCCGGCGGATATGTCGATGGGGGTGGGTACGCCGCTGCCAAAGCGACGACGGGCTCGCCGTACTACGTTCCGGTGCCGCAGCAGTAAAAGCAAGTAAGGAAAGGCTCGGATTGGCTTTGACGCGGTTATCGCTACGTACTAGTTGGTCATCCGCCGAACAATGCGCTTCGCCGCCGATCCGATCCGCTCGGAGCGAGGCGACCGATGCTGACTGGGCTTGCCCTCCGTATAGCGTGGAAGACCCAGGCATGACTCTCAATCCACATCCGAAGGCCGTTGTTAGCCGCACCATCCTCGTCAAACGTGTGGTCGCCGCGGAAGTCCTAGTCACGCTGTGAGAAAGTCCGGTGGTGCAGGCACGCATCCTAGCGATCGAGGCAGGCACGAAAGACCGAAGCAAGGCGAGGAACACATTGTTTCGAAGCAGTCAAGGAAGACGACTGGCTGATTAGAAGTATCAGTAGTTGCTAGATGAATGCGTACAATGCGTACAATGCCCAAACAATCTGCTGCCCGAGAACGCCCATCGCAATGCAATGCAAATCAGCGCTCTGTCTATGCGGCCGTCAAAATCGCAAGCAAACAAACAACCCGTTTTCTGCCGTCAAATCATCCATCCTACATTGCCTCGCTGGTATATCGTACACATATCAAATCGTTGCCTCGGAGGAGCGCGGTACTGTGTGCCCTGCGCTCTCGAGGCCATCCCGCCGCCCTCCGCATCGTCCTTGCGCAATCATTGGTGGTATCGCCACCACGCTCGTGCTCAATCCGACCACCTCCTTCGGAGCGCTCCGATGCATGAGAAACCGTAGTTCACCTGCGACAAGCAGCCCAGAAGGGCGTCCGTAAGCCCGCCGCCTCCCACGTTCTTCAATGCAGTCGCCTCAACTTTCGTCCATCCGTACCATCCTATTGTCTTCCATCTCCTTCCCCTTTCACTCATCCAGCTCCAACAGCTTCCGCAGCACCGCCACCTCGGCATGGTTCCGATAATTCCGCATCCGATGACACCACACCACCTCACCCTCATCGAACAAGAACTCGCCGCCAATCTGCATCATATTCCCACCCCGCACGATATCCCGCTTGCGGATCCCGTCGGGGTCCTTCAGGCTCTTCCGTATCGTCGTCACCTGCCCATACGCCCAGCGCGGCGCGCTAATCTCCGCCATGTACTCCGGCCGCTTGGCGCCGATGTTCATGCTGACCGACATGCCGAGCTTCTTGAACAGCTGCCGCGACGGGTCGGCGAAGATGGGGAAGGGACAGCCGGTCATCTTCTTGTACGTCGGGATCAGGTCGGGCTTGCCGCAGCCGATGACGAAGATGGAGGTGGGCACGGGGATGCCGAAGTAGTCCTCTTTCGTGATGCCGGTGCTGAGGGCTTGCAGGTAGGCTTGGCAGGCGCCGCAGTAGAAGTGGCGGACGAAGAGGACGAGCTGGCGCTGGTGCAGGGCGTAGGCCGGGTCGTAGAGGGAGCCGAAGGGCTGGGCGGTGCCGTCGGACTGGTAGATGGGGAGGTCGTAGACGGCGGCCAGGGTGGCGCGGTCCGGACAGTCGTCGGAGCGGGCCAGGCTGAGGTCCGGGTCGGAGCGGAAGCGCGCGAACCAGTCGTCGGTGTCCGGGTCGGCGTCGGAGGCGGCGGAGGGGAAGCTGCGGGCGGGGCTGTGCATGATGATGGCGGGTTTGTGGTGAGAGGGTGTCGTGGGCGGGCGGGGGGAGGTGTCGGCGGAGGAGGGGGCGGTGTCGGCGGAGGAGGGGGCGGTGGTGCTGCTCTGCATGGTCGAGGCCGAGGAGGGCTGGCTGGCGTGCGAGAAGGACATGGTGTTGGCGGAGGTGGAGGTCGAGGTGGGCGAGGTGGGCGAGTTGCGCTTCTTGCTGGCGGTGCGAGAGGGGGGTGCGTAGGGCCGCTCGAAACGGGAGGCGCCCACTGGTGAAACGGAGCGGTCGCGGGCCATCGTGGGTAGGCGTGAACAGGTGGTAGGCCAGATAGGAGATCCGGGGACTGGCGCAGCACAATTCCGCCGAGGGCTGAAACTTCGATGCGTCTGGAACTCGATCGCCACGGAAGGATTTGGACGGGATCAGCGAGCGGCAGTACCTTCGATCCCAACTATGCACGCAAGAACCGAAGGAGAAGAAAGGTGGATGGAGGGAGGAGCAGTAGATGGTGTACTTCCGTTGGCGATAGTAAAACCATATTAGGCACAGGAGGCGGCGCACAAGCGTTCGCTGCAACTTTGCCGGTTTTGGGGTGGTGCAGGTTCAACACCGGGTGCAGATCGAGGTCCGCCCGTGTGTGACGCACATGGAAGTCGGGAGCCGAGAGCCCGCGCGGGTTTTGTACCTGCATGTTACGATAGACATTGTTATGTCGGTGTATGGTATGTCAATGAGAGGGCATCGCCTGTGAGCTCGCTCTAGCATAAGTCCAAGCATTGCTGACCATTTCAACGCTGCTATGGCGTGAGCAGCGTTCCAGCGTTCCAGCGTTCCAACTTCCAACTTCCAACGGTCCGGCGTTGGGTCATCGTGGACGGGACGGTTCGCCCGCGGCGAATTGCGATCTGCAGGAGCCGGACAAAGGATGCCGCTCCCGAGCCGGGAGTCCTCCTTCTTCTCCGCAAGTTCGCAATGGCGCCAACGGCGCACGCATGACGCGAAACAGGAGGGTGGCGTGGCGCGCGGTCTTCTCGAAGCGGATCTTGCGGGACGGTGGCTGCCTGGGAGTCTGTGACTCCGCCACCGAGCGGTTCGGTAAGCAACGCGGGGGACGATAGTTACGATGTGGTGCAATCACCAGTCATAGGGCAGTACCAAGAAGAACAGCAGGTAGAGAGCACCGTATGACTGGGTTGCTGCTCTGCAGGTACTCCGTGTGAGGTAGGTACTCTATGACTCCGGCATCCTCCTCTCTACGACCCGTCAGCACCCTCTCTCCTCCTCCTCACACTCGCACAGCCCCGAGCCAGCCCAGGTCTCACATCCACCCTCCACCATGGCCTCCGCCACTCTCACCACCGACGACCACATGCCGAACTCACCACGCAGCTACAGCACCTCCAGGCCATGACCGAAAAGGTCGCCAAGAAGCAGCGTGAAGCGGAAGCCAAGCTCGCCAACCTCACCACCGCACACACCGCTTGCCTTGCCCAACTTGTGCGCGCACATGCCCACCTGCAGAACGTCTACCTCGCCGACAAAGAGCCGGAGCATTACTCCTGTGACCAGAGCAAGGTCGGGAAGTGGCTGATGAATCTAGAGGATGCGGTGCCGAGCAAGATGTACGAGTACATCCTTGCGCAGACCGAAGAGCTGGATAAGGCGGGCTATGGGACGACGGTGAGCCTGTCTGCCCACGAGTCGTCGTGAAGCTGCGTGAGGCTGCGTGCTGATGGGCATTGAACAGGATCAGCAGGACAGTGTCACGGATATGAGACCGTCGTCGATGGGGTTCGGGGGCATGGGCTTCATGGATTAGAGTCCAGGACCGTGCTCCGCACTTCACGGTAGGCTACAGAATATGGCCTTCTTGAGCCGACACATTCGGGCGAGTGGTGCTGCTGTCCAAACATGATACATGACACCGAGATCTGTCAGCCTTTACCCGTCGCTTAGACCTGTGGAGCGCCGAAGATGACGGATGAGCTTTCCTGGTTGCGGATGCTCTTGCGTGGGACGATTCTTTTGGGAATGCTGGTGTGCTGGTAGGCCGCAGTGCAGCCACCGTAAGGCCAATGAGACATTGTCGGCGGTCCATCGTAACGACAACAGAATGCTTCGGAACTCCAGGGCGGACGTGATACAAGAAGACGGAAGGGTTCGGTATCTGTCACCGTTTCATCTTGTTTCAACTCGATCCTGTCATCGACAGGTCCGGAGATGCAGCACCGGCTACAGCGACCATACATGGCTTTCAGCAAGAGCTTGCTATCAATCTGAGCTCTTTCGGCCTTGCCTTGCCACTGTGATGGCAAAGTGAGGCTTCCGTCAGCGCTCACGGATCGCGTTCCGGCGGGCGGCAGCCTCCATTTGTGTGAAACCCCCGAGCAGGGCAGCTTGCCAGCAAGTTGCGCCTCTGCCTAAGTCTGACCCTCGCTCCTTCAAGCGGTCGTCTTGACCGGGCGCCTGTGCGCTGGGAAGCGGACACGGTGTTCCAAAGGCCCATGCGGGTCCCGAGCTCGGGTTCGGCATAGTGCGCCAGGCTTGTGATTTTCCCATGTACCTCTTCACCACTGTCGCACTTCGTCCTGTGATATGACACCAGTACATCTCCAAGTCCACTGGGCGGCGGAGGAATACAGCATTCAAGGCGTTGTGGTCACCGGCATCCGCTGGATTCGGGCCAGGCCGCGCCGTCGGTGAGTTGCTGATCAATCGGCGGTGTAACGACCGTACTCGCCTGCCACTTGCGGCGCATGCGTGCGAGTCTGCGGATGCGAGGCAGAGCACAGTAGCTCGTGGCGATCACACGCTCGAACCTCTGCTACATGTCGGTGCTGGCATCCAGGTCAGCTTCCATCACCCGCGCATGGGTCAACGGACTCACCCTTCGTTGCGGCGTGCTGCGTACGGCATGGGTGTATTCCAGCAGCTCAAGGACACGGCACTGGACGAACCTGATGCAGGGAACCGATCGGCGCTGGACCAGCAACCTCCTTCAGTGCGTACGGCGGAGGACTGATCGGGTATGTCGGTGCAATGTACAGCGGATGGAAGAATGCGGAGTCGAACTTCCAGCCATCATACATCACTGCGGTGCTGGCTCGGCTCAGGCGGGTGCCTGCAGTGCTCGGGCGGACGTCCGAAGCACATGCCCCAGGCTTCGACCGGCATTCTCCGCGTAGACGAGGGCCGGCTTTGAGACCGTTGGGACTCTCGATAGTCACTGAAGATGGAGGCGCAGAGGCGAATCCGGTCTTCACCAAGCGTTGCCGGCACGCCATCTTCTCGCCCATATCGTCGCCGTGATCGTGCCACAGGCACGCAGACGGCAGATCGCCAATCGTGTGACCTCTCGAGCGCTGCCCGTTGAGGCTCGCAGCAGCTCTGATCACATTCGCCAAGAAGGACGACGGCATGGTCTTGAAGTACGCAGGTATGTCGGCTCGGTCGTGCATCCCGTACAGCGCCCTTTCTTGCAGCACGAACCTGCTCAGAGCGTTGTTGGACCCGCACACCTCCCACAACAGACGGACGGCGGCCTCGCTAGTGATGCGCTTCGTGCGCTCGTGCTGTCGGTGGATAGTGGTAATGACATCGTTGCGCAGCCGGCGCACCTGGTAGTGTTGGCCAAATGCGTACAGCGAGGCCAGATCGATATCATGCCACGCCGGCTCCTCTTCGTTCGTGTCGTCTTCCTTTGCGCCGCCGTCCTGTGCGTGATCCTGCAGGGCTACATCAGGGTGCACCAACTTGCCGGCATACAGCCAGGCCACGAACAGGCGGAAGGTACGCTTCGGCACATGCTCGAGCTGAAGCTCCTGCTCGTTCTTCTGGAGCATGTCGGCGAACCATGGCGACTGATCGCGGAGAAGGCTCTTGTGCACCGCGAAGGGCATGCTGTCGGGCTCCACCTGGATCGCGACGAGAGTGGATAGCAAACCGCTGCTGCTGTCAGCTTGCTGCCTTTGCTGTTTTGTGTGAGGACCTACCAGTAAGTACTCAGCCAGTCGCCGGTGTGCGTATTCGAGCGCTGAAGAGAGAGCGAGAATCGGCGCTTCGTGCTCTGCATGCGCCCCTGGACATGCATCCTACCATCTTCTCACCTCCTTTACATCTGCAAAGCGTAGCCCTAGAAAAGCTCACGATAAGTGGAAGTGGGCGGCCTGGGGTATAGCTGTGGTGCCATGGTGGCTGTGGTGGAGCTCATGGTTCTTGCAGCTTCTGCTGACGAGCCTGGGTAGTTGCGGGAACTCTACCCTGCGGCCCCTGCCAGGGCCTGCGTACAGTGGTATTAATGATGATGGTAATATGTCAGCCCTTCTTTGGTGTTGACTGCGGAGGTCTCGCCGAGTCCTTTGGCATTGGCAATGGCGGGGTCGAGCTAAAAAGCCTAAAAACCGTACGCCACTAGGCGTTTGTGATTGGTCACCGTTGCGCAACCCAGCTCACCTGCCGCTCAGCAAGCCACATCGGAATGTGTACCGAGCCAGAACTGCCACATGTTGAACCATTGTGTTGTGTTGCATGGCTTGGCCGTATGGCCTATGCATCGCAGATTGATTGCAGTTATGCTGGTGAGACAAGCTCCATTGAGCTCCCATGTTCAAGCCTGCGTCATCAAACGCGTTGCGAAAGAGAGTTCGGAGCGTTGTGGAGGTGAAGCATTACGTTTTCTGATCGGGACGTCGGGGACTCGCGGCAAGAAAATAGTGGAGAGTACTTCGTGCTGTAAGCGCACGTGGGTTTTCCTCAGCCGTGTCGCCATGCGGACGGCTTGGCGTACCAGACACCACAGGGCTGCTGCTTTGCTGCGCTTGATGTGCATAGGTGTGACATCGTATTTCGTTGCTGACGGTGCATCCTGCATGTGCATTGTGGAGGTGAGGAGGTGAGGTAGTGAGGTACTTCGAGCAGTCGCGTGGCCAGGAAGCTTTTCGGGCCGGCTCTGGGCGGGCGGGCATCCCGATCAGGCGACATTCCCGGACATCTCCGAAGAACGTTCCATCCCCCTCGGCTATATGCACATGAGGTAGCCTGTGACCTGTGGTACTCGAGCCTCAGCTCAACAGCCTAGATACACCGATAACCACACCTCAGATGCTTGGCCGTAGGTAGTATCGTGATTTTGAGGAATCACATTGCGGTTCCTTGGACAGCCGGGCACCTACTCGTGTCCAATCAATAATCTTGACATAACGGTACGACCTCCGCGATATCTCCCGGACAGGACCGTATAGCTATTCAAATGAGCGGCTCACCAGGCGGCGGTGTGCCGCAGCGTGCGCGCAAGGAAGCCCAGGAGCTAGTGGACGAGATCCTAGGGAAGCGCGTACGGGAGCCGGTTGTGTAGGACACTCATCTCGTGCTGTCCAGGGGCGCGGCCGGGAAGCTCGCCGCCGAGATCTTTGGCAAGCGGAGGAAGAAAGAAAACACGGAGGCGCGGCGAAGACAGCGAGCTCGACTGGCTGCCCGGACACATGACAACCCGCAAAGTCGATGTCGGAACTGGATGTTGCACGAGGGCAACGTCCACTATGCGCGGAACGGGTCGGCGTTCAGGAACGGAGGGTATACGAAGCTCGACCTGCGGACCAGGACACGCCTTGGCGTCAAAGACTACGGCGCTATTGGCATTGGCACTGTCGACATTGTCTGCCAGAGAGGCGTGGGAGGACCGGACCCCTGCGTCGTTACAATGCACGATGTGCTCCACGTACCTTCTGCGCCCTGCAGCGGTATCTCAATTGCAAAGCTCCGGGATGCCGATGTGGAGGCTATGCTTGGACGGGGCGGCTGCGTTATGGTACAGAAGCACACGACAGAGCAGATGTTCGCTGGAACGCGCGTTGGTCGTCTCTTCCGGGTGTCTCTCTTCGGCGAGTCGGCTGGAGAGTCGCCGCCCGAGCAATTGAGGTTCGAACGGCCATTTGCCATCAGTTTGATGGCTAATGAGGATGATGTTATGAGGTTTGGGAGAGCGGCCAGGGAGATCCAAGGTGTTGAGCATGTCATCGGTGCGGTCTGCGGCAAGAACCATGGTGTCAGCTGCTGAGCGTTTCGTATGCGGACCTGCCCCGCCAAGACAGTTGCTTCGACACTTTACACAGACCATGGAAATGGCATCAACAAACTCGGTGAGCAGCACTGCAGGTCCAGCTGCTGAAGGGCTAGTCTGAAGCGGCACCGAAAAGACTGGACATCAGCCTGTCATCAGAGACTTTGACCGGAACTGGTTAATCTACATTCGAAAACCTCGGCCGTTCCCACCACTCCACCTTGCATCCCGTACCTACTCGGCCGCAGATGTGAGCAGCACCTGGCTTTGCCACACTGCCCGTGGCTTACCCTCGATCCGCAAGCCTGGGAAGAGGCCGGCCAAGACCACGTCTCCGGGTCCGTTCACTGATTCCATCTCCAGTCTGTCATATGCAACTCCAGTGACGGGCCACACGAACCTGTGTTTTTCGCGCGCGATGTCCAATTCACATCTCAGCACGAGGGCGTGCTTGATGATCTCGGCCAGGCGGTCCGCGAGCAGTCTCGGGTTGTTGGCCTTGCGAACACCCTGCGCCTCAATTTGAAGCATGAGAACAGCGGCCAAGCAAGCAGCAAGCTGATCAGTGTCGCGGGCAATGACAACATCGTGAAGGCCATTGTGTCGGACGTAGCGCAAGAGGGTGCGCCGGTACAATGCATCGGTGTTCGTTCCTGGTGGGCTGTCAGTTCCCAGTCTGAAGCAGACTTGCCAACAACAAACTCACCCAGCTCGCGAAGTATGACTTCGAATGCGCCCTCGAATTTGCCAAGCGCAGCTTTTTGAGCGAGAGAGAAAGCTCTTTGCTGACTGTAGCGGAGCTGCCATCAAGACCCAACGATGTAGGAAGGCGCCGATCAGTGCAACGAGAAGGTCGGATGTGGTCACCATGGGAAGGGTGACGGAGACACCGTCTTCAGCCTGCATTTGGCCCAGAACAAGGTTGTACAGCTCGCTCATGTCTTTAGACTGGTGCGCTGGAAGGACAGCGAGACCGTCTGTGTCCATGCCGCAATGACCCATCTCCTGGACACCGGCCGACCTGGATTTGCTGAAGATCCTCTGCATACATCCTTCGAGGTAGCCCGGGTCAAGATAGAAGCCGGGCGACTCTGCAACAGGCCTGAAGTCGTGTTCGGATTCTGCGGCGTTGGCATCGCTTGGGTTGTGTCGGAACCTCACTGCATCTGTTGAGGCGCTGCCCAGTCTACCTGGGGTCGTGCCCGTCGCACTTGGAATGCTCAATTCTGTGGCAGCAGTATGGGCCGAGTCTACGGACAGACGAAGTTGCACGGATCCAGTATCCCCGTGTGCGTCATCGGCGTCGTTGAGTGTAAGGCCATGGCGCCCACATTTGTTGATCAACGTGGCGTGAGAGGATGGGTCGTGGACGTCGGCATCGTCATTTGCTGGTCGGTGCAGCGCTTGGTGCTCTTGGCTCTCCGGAGAAGCAGCACGAGAGGCGTCCGCGTCGGCTCCTGCGAACGGACTCTTGTGCCTTTCATGGATGTTGATACACACATGGGGAGAGGCCTCGGGGAGATGGGAAGTCCTGCGTTTCTTCCGGTCCAGTGGCGCCGCTACCTCCGTTGCCGCTCTCTTCGGAATTCCAGGTGTGGAGTACTCAGATGGGCCACTGGAATTGGGCTCTCGCCATACCGGCGCAGCTTTGCTGGATTCGCCGAGCTGAGGATGGTATAGAAGTTCTGCCCTTTGATATCTGTTGATAATCTCAACTGATGACAGCGATGGGTCGGAGAGTGCGTCGCCGTCGTCTTCCATGGATTCTGGCGCCGACTCGGAGAGCGGATGGTTCGGTGTCCAGAGAGGTGGCAGTGTCCCTCCCCATCCGATGTTGCTACGCAGCTGCGCTGACAAGCAGGCCGATCCTTGTCTCGCCGCTGTCTTGAACCTTACCGTTGCTTTATCCTTTTTCCCTCTGAGCAAGCCGAAGATCGCATTGGTCACTAGCGCGGAGGTGAGTCGGACAAGCTGTCCTTCGTTGTTGAGGTATAAGAGGTCGTACTTCTCAGCAATCTTGCTGCTGACGACCTTAGCCGTGAGAAGCAACCTTGCTTCACTGCAACAACTGTCGATATAGTGGAATGCGGTACGCAACGTGCACTGCATCATCGCATCACGACTGGTATGGGTGTTGTTGTTGACATTGGCATTGACGCCTCCGTTGACCAAGCGTACAGTCTGCCCACTGCGGGCAGCTTGAGGGGCATGATGTTCTTCTCCTTCCGCCCTACTCATTCCAGCATGAGCACCGGCCCCCGCCGCTGTGTCATCACTCTGACTGAGCACCCGAAGCGGTGGCAGTCTTCCTTTATGATATCCGACGCTTTCCAGCCGTGCAGAGTCCAAGGCGTCGCTACCCTGGGCAAGTAGGTTGCTTGTCGAGATCGTCGGACCATGTCGGCTTCCGAGGAAAGTATACACAGCATTCAGCACTTGATGCGGACTGCGCGGGAGGAGGCGAGTGTCTGCGCGACCGATATAGAAAGTCTCGTACCGCTGCCACACTTCGCGGCAGATTTCCAAGCTCGTGGCCTTGACGCGCGTACCTTTGTAAAACTCATCGATGTGGTTGATCACAGCGCGAATCGTGAGCGCGAAATGGCTACCAGATCCTGGAGCATCGCTGCATGTGGAGTCCGGTCCAGATGTGATGCCTCGGGGAGTCCGGGTACTTCGGTCTGTTGTCGTCTGCATGCCCTCTTGATGTGGCTCGGAAGAGTACTGGCTCTGGGTGCTGGACCCACCAGAAAAGCTGTCTTGGCTGCTACTTGCGGAAAATCGCTGACGCCGTTCGCTCTGGATGCGCAGCGCCTGGTCCACGTCGCACTCGTCCCGCTTACGGAAAGGAGGTAAAGTTTCTCCGTACCCAAAGCTTTCCAGCCTGCTTGCACCGAGAGCCGCCGCACCATGCTCCGTAAACTTGCCGAGTGACACACTCCCTTCTTTGCCTTTCTGCAGAAGTGTATAAATATGGGTTCGAACCATCTCCGGAGTGGGCGGCACAAGCTGCTGGGAACTAGCATCATACACGAGTAAGTCGTACGTTTCGCAGAGCTCTTTGCCTATTTGGACTCCGGATATCTGCATGCCCTTCCCTTGGTAGCGCGCCTCAACATGGTGAACTGCGGCGCGCAGGAGGAGCGCAGCCTGGATACTACTCGCCATGGTTGCTGGAGCAAACGACGTGAAGAAGTGAGTCATTCCACTCTTGCAACGCGAGGGTCGTCTCATTCTGCAGCTCTGGTCTACGTTGGGTGGTGGCGTGCATTGATCCAACTGCCAGACACTCTCACTTGCCGCTGACCTGATCCTTGGTTCACCGACGCAGCCAGTGGGCTTTGGTTCAACAAGACTTATGCCGAGATCAGGGCCGTGATTGACAGCATCATGTCTCCGAAGGTGAAGTGGATCGTGCTCACGGGAGGCCTCTTTTGCAACGATTACCTCAGACGGCGCCTACATGAAGACTACCATGGTGCTCTCGGCATTGCGATCGTCGATGGTGGCAAGGATGCCGTCGGCAATCGCGACCTCTCCGTAGTGCGCGGCTGGTTAGCCCGCGCAGCAGTACGAAAAACCGAGGTGCCCACCAAGTTCGGTTGGGGCATCGTACAAGAAGAGCCCTGGGACCCCAAGGTCCACACGGACGTCGAGAAAGGGTCCCTTTTTATCAAGACCGGGTACAGAGGCATGAAGTATGTCCCCGATCGATGGGAATGGTTGATTCGTCCAGTAAGTTACATTGTCAGGGAACCGATGCACTTTTGCTGACTTGTGCTAGCGCATGCTAGTCCACAACAAGCAAAACGCCCTCGCCGCCACCGCTTGGCGGATCTTCTTCCTGAGTGAGGAAGAACCGTTTGTACGACACCAGATCTACTGGACCGCGCTGGATCTGAAGGACCACTTCGATGTGTATTCCAATGGTGTAAGCCTTATGGATGGTGTCCATGAGTGGGACGAAGAGCATAGCTTCCACATCCCCGAAGAGGAACTGCGAAAGTACCCAGCGGTGCACCTGGGAGGCGTGCGACTGTCGGCAAGCAAACGCTACGCCATCTGGGCACGACTGGAGGTCGTCAACAGCGGTCTTGACGTTCGGGCGACTTGGCATATCGCTCCGCCAAAGTTCAGGCCGTACGCGAAGAGTGAATTCTCCAGTATCTGCAAGTTCGGGAGTTACCGCGACTGACTGTGAACGAACAGACTCCAAGTTGTTCAACGATTTCAGCATGAAGAAGGACTACGCCCAAGTTGGGGAGGCCAGCGTAAACGACGAAGGCTTCGGATCGTTCCTACAGCGCAGCGGCAAAGCCATGTCACCGTCTGGAGCAAAATCCGATAATTCGACGGGCGGGGTTCCATTGCCGATACCCTCGGCGTCTCTCGCCGACCTCTCTGCCGCATCCATCCTGCAAGCACCCCAGAGCGCCAGTCCCGATGCCGACATCGATCTCTCGGACTTTGTCGATGAAGCCGAAATGATTTATGGGATCCAGCGGTAGCCAACTTGCTGGCCGAGGCGGAGAACGACAGTGCAGCGAAAGATCCATACGAGAGAGATCAAGAAGTAGTCAGTCTACGACAGGGTGGAGGCAGGGCGAAGAGAGGTGGTCGTCGTCGTAGAACACCGTCCGCGCTGGAACGGCCCGGTATACTGGAGAGTATCAACCGGAAGCGGCCAGCTAGGTCTGCGTTCGGCTTTAGGAGCAGCAGTGGTGTGGGATCAGCCAAGTCAGCACGGTAGAGCTACGGTAGAGCTCCGAGCTGACAGTACAGAGTAGACCTGCAGGTTTGAGATTGCCGCGCAGAATGGTGCGCATGTGGCGTGCTCCTGGGAGATGGTGCGCTCATGGAACAGATTGACATTTTGGGCATCGCCGAGTTAGTCTGCTCTGCGCAAACATAGCATGTGAGATGCCTTGTCGAATGAGTCGATATACAGAAGTATTCATGTCTAAATGCGTTGGTCTTAGACATCGAAACTTGTCCACTAAGCCCATAGAAACTCTGATGTCATAGCGATGACAACGAGATTTACGGCTAGTTGTCGAAATATTCTCTCGTTGATTGGAAGCCTCATCGTCTGCCGCGCCGAGGTGTGACCGTCTCACTTAAGTGACAACTCTCGCACAATGAGGCTGCCGATGCAGGGCATACATGTCCACCGGCCAACATGATCGCGGCACAGCGTCATGCTCAAGGGATACTTTTAGCAGCAGAGATATCGTCTTTGCAGGCTTGACTATCGCCGCCAGCCGACTCACCTACCGCAACTGCTCCGGTTGCTGTCACGGCGATCTCCCAGCGCGGGTCTGGCGTACGGTCTACGCAGGGCTCATGACGTTGCTGCCCGTGATCTCATCTGCAAGCATGCGCAGCTGCGTGGGCATCGTGTTGTCGTGGTAGTGCTCTTGGATATCGCTTTTCTCCACCGCAGCATGGAGGCAACTCCACTCGTTGCTCGTATTGCCCTTCCTACACCATATCGTCAGCAATGGGTACCGTGTAAGGCAGGGCCACAGGTGCGGGTCGAAGCAGTTGCCGAATAAAGCTTACCTCACGCAGGCCGTCTTCTTCTCCAGAGTCCACCACGGCGGCAGCACGCCTTCCTTCTTCTCCGCCTTGCGCAGGAATCTGCGGAAGTGGGGCACGGGATCTTCATCGGCATAGAGGCCGCCGGCGTCGCCACGGAAGGTGTACTCGTCCTCTATACGCAGGTGGTAGCTGTCGATGAGGAGTTTGTAGGTCTCGTCCTCGGAACGATTGTGCAGCCAGTTGTTGCCGCCGCCCCAGAGAGTGTCCCGAAGGATGTTGAAGCCGGCATTGCCTGACATGGTCCCGCTGCTAGGCTATGATGGCCCTGATCCGCCGGAAGTGCCTGTGGAGCTGGAGTTGGCATTGGAGCTGCAGACATGCTTGTGCTGCTTCCAGTCCGATCGCTGGCAGTCGCGCGAGCAGTAGTGGACATTGCGACACCCAGCGCAGCGACGGAGAGTGGTGTTGGGGTCGGCGGTCTTGCTGCAGTTGGCGCAGGCCTGAATCGCAGTCTCTGGCTGCATCTCCGCCATTGTGAGGAAGTTGCTTGGCGGGACTCTGCTTTGGTCGTGGGGCTTAACGTGCCGAGACCGTGGAGAGGAAACAAAGTTTAGACTATAACCGGACGCAAACACTAAAGCTGCGGTGAGGTTCGTAGATCGGCGGAGAGTGGCCCGGCCGGCCGGAATCTAGCGCACGATCTAAACAAGCCAATCAGGGCTTGGACGAGTATCTACCCCGCACTCTCCAAACATTCTGGATAAGCTCTGGGGCAGCTCAATGGATGAATGCACTCCACCCTGTCCTCGTGCACCAATGCAGCGTCTCCCATTCATTGTTACGAGTTCGCAAGTTTCTGCAACACATCCACCATGTCTTTGGCGAGCCTTCCATCAACGTTGCGAATGTCGACCTTCTCTATTGCCCGCCGGACATTCTCCACGACCTCGGCCAAGCGAGCTAGCATCCTGTTCGCGCTGAACGCGCTGTCGAACTCGCGTGAGACTCAGCACTTCAACAAGCTCTCTGGTCTCCCCCGCATCGAGCATTCTCCGCCGCTGAAGCTCATCAAGACGAGCGAAGTCGACCCGCTCCTGCTACCATCACCGCTGTCAAGAGCCACTCAACCGCCGGTCCGGGTTGTGGCCGGAGCCAGATCAGCTGCCAGGGCGTGGGATAACAAGGCGCTCAAAGTAGGCAGAGCAATACTCGCAGATCAAGCGCGTCACGCGAAGCAACTCCAGCGCGCATTGGAGCGAGCGAAGAGGCGAGAGGCTAGGCAGGGTGCGGTGTTGCAGACAGAGGAGCAGGCATTTCATGAAGCAAACAAGCTCCGAGATGAGAAGCTAGCCAGTTTACGGCTCATGATCTTTGGAACCGCGACAGCCGTGGCCACATGGCACTTCTGGCCTCAGCAAAGCCCTTTCGCGGCCGACTCAGGGGAGATGGGCCGAAGGATTGCTGAACGCGCCCGGAGACTCATGCCGCTGCCCACTGCCGTGTCGGCAGACCCTACAGTCACCGCGCCTATTACAACGATATCTACAGTGCAGAGCGCCCAAGCGCGTACAGTCGAGCCGGCGCGGGCTATGCTACCGTCTCACTCGCTAATGCCTATGCAGGCGCCGCAGCCGACGTCTAGCTGGTGGCGAAGCTTGTTCTGGAAACAGCAGTAGTCGTGATTCCGGCGTTTGTGCTTCGGCGTGTGTGCTTCGGCGTTCAGTGTTCCGGTAGATGCATGTTTGCTTGAATGAGCTCATTGCAGTGAGTATGGCGTTCAGTGCGGGCTTACGACGGAGTGTGACCAGCAGAATCATCTCCGCATTACGACCCTATACCAAAGCGCCTGACCGCTTCAATCCATGAGCGGTCGTCACATCTCTTTGTCCATTGTACCCACGTTCATCTGCTCGACCCATTGTTTGACACCACGAGTCCTTTAAGTATGATGCTAATTCTGGACCGTCTTTGTTCGAGCATTTATCGCCCTCGATACACTCCAAAAGTGAACCAAGGCATCATACTGCCAAATGTCATTCTCTCGTTATCTCACATATTCTGATATTGCAATCCTACGCAGCTGGCTGCTTCCAACTTCTTACAAACGATTCCAAACGGCATTCAAGATCATCATGTCACCTCTCAATCTGACCTTCGGCGTCGAGCTCGAGTTCATCTGCGTCTACCCTCCCGGCTGCTTCGACAACTGCGTCCCCAATCCTGGAGACCTTGTCGAGGATAGCGTCGGCATGGTGCGCGCGGCAGGGGCGGTGATTTACCACGCTTTCCGCCGTGCCGGCATCCCTGCGACCGGCCACGAGTGCCTCGACGACGACTCCACCTGCGATGCTGCCTCCCACTCCCGCTGGCGGGTAGAAGACGACTGCTGCGACCCCTCCGTCAGTGAATCCACCGTCATCCCCGAGGGTTTCATCACGGAGGATGTTGAGCTCAGCTCCCGCAAATTCGATTTCAACCGCGACGACTGGCGCAGCGAGATCAAAGCTGTACTGGATATCCTCGCGGGGCTCGAAGCGAGTAGTAAAGGCTGTCGGTTCATCACTAACGAGTCCACAGGTTTCCACGTCCACATCGGGAACGGCGACGAGAAAATCCCGTTGCGGGCCGCGAAGAACGTCTACCAGCTCGCGACTGCGTTTGAGCGCTGTTTCGACCTGCTGCACACTGCTCCTCGCATCACGCCACCGAAGATCGATGGGCCCTGGTTCTTCCTATACGCCCCACCCAGTTTCTTTCACTGCCACAATGGTGCTTGCGGGACCGGGAAGTACAAGGCGATGATGTACGACTGGCTGGCCTCGATTGAGGAGCGCGAGAGCTACGAGGGGCTTGGCCGACTGTTCCAGGTCCGGCGTGAAGAGATGTCCGCTGCCTACCCGGTGACCCACGGGCATAACAGCGCGTACAACTTCGACAACCTGTTCGCAAGCCGAATACGGCATGAGGAGACCCTCACGAAGACGATTGAGTTTCGCGGGCACACCGGTACGCTCGACTTTCTCGAGATTGTGACGTGGGTGTTGCTGACAACCCAGATGGTCAAGTACGGGCATGAGGCGGGCGATGTCGAGATGCTGGCTCTCTGTGCTCACGGTGTTGATCTTGACTTTGAGCTCCGGGATGTCTTGAGTGCTATTGGCTGCCATCCGGAGCTTATCGCGCACTACATGAACGAGGAGGACATGATCGCCGGCATCCTTCCTAGTGGAGACACTGCTGTAGCTGGCTCAGGCGCGCTCCAGCACTTCATGTCGCTCTCATTCACGAACGAATACGAGCAGCTGGACCGTAGCGGTGACGCTGCACGCAAAGCCGTCATGGACCAGAAAGACTACGGCTTCGATGCCAGCGCTAACATCGTCCGGATCCCGGTTGACGCCATCGAACAGATGTACGAGGACTTCTATCTTCTCACAAAGGACGAGGATCCTTGGTGCAGCCCGGAGGGAAGAGCTGCGAAGCCAAAGGTCGCTGTGTACCGCCACCTGGCTATGGTCTACAACAACGAGTTCAGCGAGGACGATATGGCGGCCTTGGCGGAGTGTGGGCCGGTGGTGTCTTTCGGGGGCGCGCCGGATCTGATTGCAGATCACCCGGATTCGATCATGGGGGGCGCTTTTGAGAGTATGGAGATGTGAGTCTAGCATATGTAGAGACTTCCCACACCACTCACATTTTCAGGTACGACAAGCGAGTCCTCTTCCATACCAGGGAAGTTCGGGCAAGAACAGCCTCACCACTGCCAGTGACAATCTTGTAAGGCTCTCTCGGCCTCCAGTCTCACGGCAGGCCGTGGTTACAGTGCCCATGTCTACACAATGATGGTAACAATTGGATTGTAGGCCCCCAAGTGACGGTCACAGTCGGATTGTAACCTCAGATACATTTCCTTTGTCTTCTGTAACGTCTTCGGGGTTTAAATATTCGGATGAGCGGTCATGAGCCGCAGGCCTGTTCACGTAGTAGCGCAGACTCTTTGACTTCGATCGCCAACAAGCTTGCTTTCTTGCTCTCTTGCTCTCACGGACGCCGGCCGTCCTCACAAACCTCCAATCCAACCTACAGCACTCCGTCTCGAACCAGGCAATTTGCCGACCATGGACCTCACGTTCGGCATCGAGCTCGAATTCGTGTGCGTTTACCCAACCAACTGCTTCTCCGACCACAGCCTGAGCAAAGACACCGTCGACGAAACGGATGCAGCACAAGCGATATACGTCGCACTCAAGAAACGGGGAATCCCGGCTACAGGCTTCGAGGCCATTAGCGGAGAGGTCCCACAAGCAGCACCAGCTTACAGTCGCTGGCGTGTCCATACCGACCATTCTGTCATGCTCTCGGCGGAGGAGGCTAAGCAGCTACCGAAGGGGTACCGACAGGGAGCTATCGAGCTGAGCTCCAGGAAGTTCAGCCTCTACGGAGAGGACTGGCAGACCGAGATCCACGAAGTCTTGCAAGTACTCTCTGACCTCGAGTCAAATGGTTGCCGTATGCTGACGAACGCATCTACAGGTTTCCACGTCCACATCGGCAACGGCACTCAACGGATCCCACTGCATACTGCCAAGAACGTGTTCCAGCTGGTCACAGCCTTCGCAGGATTTCTCGACGAGATACACCCTGCCGCACGGAGCGAGGACCCAGTACCAGAGGACCTCCACCTGCACTGCTATCTCCCGCCGTGCTGGTTCCACAAGAACAACGGTAGGAGCCCAGCTGGCTCGAGTGTTCTCGACTGGCTCGACACCATCGAGGGTGCGCAGACCTACGAAGAGCTTATCGCGCTGTTTGAAGTACAAGACCAGAACAAATCGGGGCTTTTTGTTGGTGTCGACGGCCACAACAGTGCCTACAACTTCGACAACCTCTACCGAGACGAGTCGTACGGCATTGATCTCGCGAATCTGCTCGGCACGATCGAGTTCCGACAACACGCGGGTACGTTGAACGAGAAAGCCATCATCAACGGGATCCTGCTAACATCTCAGCTTGTGCAGTACTGCCATAAGGCGTCAGACATGAATATGCTTCGTGTGCTAGCTTGCAGTGTCGGGCCCATGGTGACGGCAGGTGCCCTCTTTGACACTATCTGCCTCCAGCTTAGCGTCAGAGAGTTCTATGTCCACGGCGGCAGCCTGGCGAGCAACTCGAGGGCCGAGTTCAGAGTACTCGTACAAGGCGACCGTTTGGCTGCCTTGATTGCAAATAACCAGCAGGAGGATTCAGCGGCCAAGAATCCACGAGCGGTCCAGGCAGTCATTGCTGCGAATGTGAGGAACGGAAGCTACGGGATTGATGCAGCTGTTAGGGTGGTAGACATCCCTCCGCGAGCTATTGGACGGTACGTCCGCGAAGCATGCATGAACGTGAGGGCTGCTATCCGGGGCGCGACAGCTGAGAAACTCGAGTCGCTCGCTAGAAGTCAAGTTCTCATCCGACTTGCTGCGCTGTACGGCAAGAAGCCTCCGGTCGAAGAGGGCCTGCCAGGCGTGGATAGTTGCTTGTTTCGCCGGAGTTAGTCGGAGTGGGGGCGCCGGGAGTCGGGTTTGGCATGATTCGCCGGCGTTGGTATGGTCAGTAGGTGTATGGCGCTTTTGCTGAAGATAGATACGATACAAGTGCGGTCCACAAGAGAAGAGTCACGTTCGCTGTGCACACGTTCTAATAACCTTCTGCAGTATCAATGTACTTCTCCGCGACCTTGCGGGTTGTACAAGAGCACGTGAGCAAGCTCTTTGTTGGTGTCCCTTGTTGACTACGGTACCGAGAGCGCAGTTAGCCGACCGCCCGCTCCCAATGAGATCGCGATAGTCGGAACGAGCGGTGAGGTAGTCCTGAAGTTGATTGCTATACCCCCAGAGCGTTCTCCCGGCTTTCACGTCGGGTGGCCTAGGTCGTCCGAATTAGCTGCACGCCCGATGACCCCGTTGCCGTCCTGCTCCCGCTGCACATGCAAATGAGGTCGTCCAGAGATGCGGCGCTACCTAGTGGAGCATGATGTGGATGGGGATGCCAAATACCGCTAGCATGCAAGCTCCAATGAGAAGGAGGGCCTCCAGGTAATACGCGGGACTATGCTATGTTCACGGGACCCCAGGCCCAAACATGGGCCCGTACGCAGACTCAGCCGCAAGGATACATCTCTCCAGCAGCACTTTTCCCATGTGCACACTAGTATCATATCCTTGGTCGATGTGAAAACGCGTCCGCGTTTGGTGCAGTGGTTCCCACAGTCGGTGATCCAGATCACGACGGCACAGGTGAGCCTCTGGACTATCAACCCAAAAACCGTTGTGTTTCGTAAAACCTGCATCTGATCCTGGACTCGTCAGTACTGGTGACAGGAAGAGTATTGCGGTATAAAAGATAGTTTTGCCAAAGCAGCCGGGCTAAACAGTCGGGAGGCATCTGACCATGAACATCCGTGCAGGCCGACCCTGTGCCAGGAAGAGGGCCGCCTGTCTTGGCATGCTCGTCGACTATAAGCTCCAGCAACCGAGAGCCCTCAGGCAAATTGGCGAACGCTGTTGCTGCAGCGAGAGGACTGTACAGCAGCTGGCTGCGGTTGCACTCGAACATGACAGTGCCTATCACTTCCTTGCGTAGCTTCTTGATATGTCGGCGATCCGCGCCTACGTAGAGATCTATCAGGTCTAGGAGATCGAAGTCACCTCGTTCCACATAAAACAATGGTCTAGTGTTGCGCGCCGTTTTTCGCCCTCCGCGGGCAAGACCGCGACGGGACTTTGTGCGTCACTGTTGTCACTGTCCTCACATTCCTCATCTTCTCCACTTTCTTCATCGTCGTTGTCGTCATCGTCCTCCTCGTCGTCCCGCCCCTCTCCGTCCGATTTGTTGGCAGAGTCATCATCGGTCACCTTCGCCGACTCAGCCGAGGAAACGGGAGCGATGCTGCCGTTCTTATGAGCGGTGTGCTCTCTCAGCAAGCCGAGCAGTTCGGCAAGAGCACGCTTCTGCGTCCGTAGAGGCACGGCAGATGGTAGCTTACCGCTCTGGGCAGGACACGGGCGGGCCTCGGTAGGTGGCACAACCTTTTGGGTGTATAGCCATGCCACAAACATACGGAACGTCCGCTCATCTTCCTCTTCCAAATTCACCACTCGGTTCGTCTCCTCTTCAAAGCCTCCGTGGAAGGCACCGCGAAAATACTCGGCATGGTGACAAAGCAACTCTCTGTGGACCGACTGTGACCGTGACAGTTGTCTGGAAGAGGTCACTACGAGCGGTAAGCAGACGCCGGCTCACGATTATGACCGACACTGTTCACACATACTATACGTTCGGGCTCTGCGCTGTTCTTGGGCTTACCGTGTATGGTTCGCTGCTGCTTCAAAAACTGCTCGCTGTCCGACTCATCGATGTTTTGGCCACGTTTGGTGGCCGCTGTCGACATTGTTGGGTACTCTTCCGGGGTAATACTCCATGTTCGACTCGTCATGTCGGGTGTTTGAGCGGCATTGATTCCAACCGGATGAGCGGCCTAGAATCCACCCAGACGAAACGCGCGTGCACGTGATGGCTGCCAAACCGCGGTGTGAGTTTTATTCATGCACATTGCTTTCGAAAACCATTGTGCGTACTACTTCGTTGCCCGGCTTTTGCCTGTGCAAGGCTTCTTACTCGTGGGCTTCGGTGCGCAGCTTGTGCATGTGCAAAGCTTCTTACTCGTGGGCTTCGACGTGCAGCTCATACACGTGCAAGACCTTTTAATCGACGACTTGGACTTTGGCGATGGCGGCCGAAGATCTCCAAAGTAGGCAAAACCGACCTGGTAGAAGTCGACCCGCCTTTCATGAAGTCGGTGGAACAGGCGATCGCACAGCTCTCCGCAAGCCTCGATCTCGTCGGGAGATCTGTGGACGTGGTATACGCACACCTCTGTTAGGTCGTGCGGCTCGCAGAAGTCGGCCAATGAGACAAAATTCCGGCTGTCGCGGATTACATTGGCGAGGAACGTGGGTGGCAACTGATCCCACTGGTCGAGATTGCGCTCGCCGCCACCATAGAATACCTGCTCACACACAATGAGATCACGGAGTCGGTCTTGCGGCGGCAATTCCAGGAACGCGAGAGCAATTCCAGCAGGGCACATTATGTGCTGCGAGCGGCTGTGCTCGTACACAATGGTAGTAATGATGTCGTCGCGAAGTTTTCGGACACCATTTGGTTTCGCAAAGATGTATAAGTCGATGAGGTCTAGCTCCTCGAAGTCCGCTTTTTCGACGTATAGGTGCTCCCGGCTGATGTACTCGTTCTCGAAGACGTTCGAAGGCATAGGTTCCGAATCCGCTCGCTCATCTGCGGTGACTCGCCCATTGTCGCCCAGGCTGTCGGTCCCTAAGGCCGCCATTCGATTGCCAGAGACGCTAGTATGAGGATCGTTGGGACCCTGCTCGCTCTCGGCATCCGAATCATCGTGCGAGTTGCCGTTGGTCGTATTGTTCCTGGACTTGGCGATGTTCATTTGCATGATCAGACCGAGACCTTCCGCCTCGATACGTAGGGCGGTAGGCTCGGGTTCGTGGGATGGAAGCTGTGCTCGGAGATCGCCGCGATGTCGGTCGTTCGGCTTCTGGGCGCACTCGCCATGGCCGTCATCGGCTTCTTGAACAGCCTCTCCTTCGAGACTGTCCTCGGCCTTCATTGTTGCGATCGTATCGTCGGCTTCCTATCCAAGCTGGCTCGCTACGCTGACCGCGCGGTAGATGCGAGGTTCCGATGGGGCGACGACCTGTTGCGTATACAGCCAGGTAACAAACATGCTGAACGTCCGCGCGTGTATTTCATCCTGTATTACCACAGATGGCCGTAGAACAGCAGGACGAAGCTACTTTGGGAGGAGTGTGCTTGATCCACAGACCATATCAGATGGCTGCCTTCACGACAGTTGAACTGAGGTGCGCTTCACACGGGAGCTACGACCCTGACCCTGCGGCGGAAGCGGGAAAGCCAAGCCCCACCTGCCTCGGCGAATGCTTATCTCCCGCGGACACCGGACGCATTCCGGCAGGAGGCCGAGCAAACATGATAACATCATCTGTGGTATCTTTGCGCTACGACGGGAACAGCAGGTACCCTCGTGTTCCAGTGGAGTGTTGCATTCGGACCTGCAGCTTGCAAAGCACAGCCATGTCATCGCGAAGCAAGCGCGATTGCAAGGCCTGCGCCGGGTGTGCCTGGATGGCGCACAAAAGGTGCCTTGCTCGCCGCCAATGCAGGTCCTCGGGTCTTGCTCGAAACCCGCACAGCAGCAGCAGGTAACATTACTCTCATCTGTTCAAATGGTATCCCCCATTCTTCTGCTGGCGGCGGCCACGACAACGCTCGCCCAGCAACACAGCTTTAACCACCGTGGCTGGTCGCACATGCCAGGGCGAGACTACCAGGTCGTGCCCAGCTCCGGCAACGCCACCTTCACCCAGCTCATCGACCACAGCAACCCCGAGCTGGGCACTTTCGAGCAGTTCTACTACTATGACAGCACGAACTGGAAGGGCCCCGGCTCGCCCGTCATCCTGTTCACGCCCGGCGAGATCAACGTGACCGGCTACAACAGCTACCTCACCACCAACCGCACCACCGGCGTCCTGGCGGAGAAGATTGGCGCCGCGGCGATTGTGCTCGAGCACAGGTACTGGGGCACCTCCACACCCTTCACGGACTTGACGACGGCGAATATGACCTACCTGACCCTCGACAACGCCATCCACGACCTGACTTACTTCGCCAACCACGTGGAGCTGCCGTTTGCGGAACACACCCACAGCAACGCCGCGGATGCACCGTGGGTGCTGATGGGCGGCTCCTACTCCGGCGCCCTCTCCGCCTGGACCGAGAGCGTCGCTCCCGGCACTTTCTGGGCCTACCACGCCTCGAGCGCACCCGTCCAATCCATCTCCGACTACTGGGGCTACTTCCTGCCAGTGCAAGAGGGCATGCCGAAGAACTGCAGCAAAGATGTGTCTCTGGTCATCGACTACATGGACGGTGTGTTGCTGAACGGCACGGCGCAAGAGATCTACAGCCTGAAGACCATGTTCGGCCTGCAGAACGTCACACACAACGATGATTTCATGTCGGTGCTGGAGAATGGTCCTTGGCTGTGGCAGAGCAACCAGCTCTACACTGGATACTCAGGCTTCTATCAGTGGTGTGACGCCATCGAGGGTATGTCCAACGCCACTAACAGCACCACAAGACCGGGCGCTGGCGGAGTTGGTCTGCAGAAGGCGCTAGCCGGATATGCATCATGGACGAAGAACACCCTGCTGCCAGGCTTCTGCGAGTCGTACGGCTACCCGGAGTTCAACGGGACATACAACACCTACTGCTTCGACACCTACGACCCTACAAGCCCGGTGTTCACCGACACGTCGCTGAGCAACACATTTGACCGGCAATGGGAGTGGATGATCTGCAACGAGCCTTTCGGCTACTGGCAGGATGGCGCTCCCGCGAACAGGTCCACCATCGTCTCCCGCTTGGTCAATGCCGAGTACTGGATCCGCCAATGCGGGCTCTTCTTCCCACCCGGTACCGAGGGTCAAACGTACGGTATCGCCAAGGGCAAGACGGAAGCCGACGTCAACGCGTACGACGGCGGCTGGTACATCGACAACAGCACCCGCCTCATCTACGCCAACGGCGGCTTTGACCCTTGGCGCGAGGCGACCGTGTCTTCCGAGCTGCGACCTGGCGGGCCACTCGAGAGCACGGCGGCTGTGCCGGTCAATATCGTGCCAGGTGGCTTCCACACGAGCGACTTGATTACTAAGAATGGAGTGGTGAATGCGGGCTGCCAGGCGGTGATCACGGCGGAGCTGGAGCAGCTGGCGGCGTGGGTGGCGGAGTACCCGAAAAAGTATCGTTTCCAGGCATAGCATCGATGAGTTATTTCGCCTTCGAAGCGAAGCCAGATAGCAGGATAACGACACAATGTCTAGCTTAGCCGCTGCCGCTCCAAGCTTGTGAGTGACATCTGGTGCTGCGTGTTGCTTCTGCTTTCCAGGAGGAAAGCTTACCTGCAGGGCCGGAGGTGGTAAGGAGAAGTCGCTCACCGAGTTCCGCTCTGTGACGGCAACGCTACTGTGAAACCTGTCCAAATACACCGACTCTCACCGATCACCGCTCGCCTCGAACAGACATGGCTTACCGTGACTCCGCGGTACACCCCATGAGCTGGATGCGTGACGAGTATGCTGGACTAGTATGCTAATGTCGCACACTTGCGCTAGCTATGCACCTGATCTGCCGCTTCTCCTCGACATCCATATCGCTCTTCACTGATAAGGCTCGCTCAGCAAGGCTGTCGCCATGCTCCCGTAAGCCTTCTGCATCGCCTCCTTTGAGCGGACAAGTCGTGGAGAACTTCATACCAATGGAGTCAAGCGACCTGTCTACTGTCTCTGGGCATCTCCCGTGTGTTCAGCGCATGCCGTGCTAGTATTTCTGCTCGCTTGACATGACCTACAGCAGTACACGACTGGTACCCATAGCAGATTCGGCCCGGCGAACAGGAAGTATTTCCGGCTTTCCAAGCTGGCGAACATGACGGATTGACGGGCATCGTCATGCCAACCGCCCATCCTGTGATGCCGAAGCTGTTGCGTTTGGTACGCGCATGTTCGAGGACCAGATCTCTGTCGGGATCAGGAAACTGACTGTGACCCTGGTGGCAGCGTGGACGAGGTTGAAGACGAGGAGCATGGTCACAGCTGCCGGTGCCTAGCTCGACGCATTCTGCGGGTGCGCTCTTGAGCCTTTGTATACGGAGCCTGCGATCTGAGTGACGGCGGAAGAGCCTGGAGCGCCGTCAGCGAGACACTTGCGTCGTCCGGGACGTTCAACAATCTGGGCGCTGATGAGGGTGTCGATGTGGCCGATAGTGTAGATGCCTCATGCGAGCCCGTTCTGTGTCAACGAGTTGTTGTTAGTGGCTTTCAGTGAGACCAGAGAGTTCGCGGTCAAGGCGGCGATCTCGGTCCAGCTCGCAATGATTTGAAGCCAGATGGACAGCCAAGCTCGGTGCCCGAGGTGATGTCGTGGCTTACCGCCAAGGCTAGATAGGGTCTTGGCGAATTGGGTCGGAGACGCTCTGGTGCTGTCCTTGACCACTTCCACGATCTCAAGGTACTTGGCTTCGACCGCGCTGTCGTACTGACCACGGACATGTATTAGGCCTCCGCGAGCGTCATCGTGTGTTGGCCAACTGAGGCGAGGTTCCCGGTACTGACCGGCAGTAGCTCGATGCCGGCTAGGAGCAGCAATGCTGGGAAGCACTGGGACGCCACAAGAAACCTCCACCCTACCTCGGAGTCCCCGCCGCCGACGAAAGGGCCCGAAGTCCAGCCAGTAGGCGAAGATTATGGGCGATGAAAACCTGACCCAGGTAGGCTCCACGGTGGCCAGCAGTCGACGTCTGGGCGATGAGGCCGGGTGTGACGCCAGTCACTGCCTCACGAATGAGTGCGAAGAAGGCCGGAACGAAGACGCTCATGATCCTGCCGTCTACGGTGCCATTGTCCAAATTGTGTTGTAGTCTGGCGAGGAGTTGACGCTACCCATGCCACGGTGGTCCTTCCTGCTTACCGCATGCAAGATGGTATAGACTGCGCTCTGTCGCTTTCAGCAGGATACTCCCGAATCGCCAATGCACTCTATCCTGCTGAAGTGTGGCGAGAGACCGCTGGAGCGGACGATCAAGAGGCAAGTAATGAACATGATCTACTACGACAAAGCCTCTGCCTCAGAGATACCGAGGGTGAGCGTCCTAATTGGCGACACTTCTGCCAACGCTATGCACTATTTCTGCAAAGACTGTCATGTGGACCGCAGGTCAATAGACCTTGTTGGTTCCCACGCAAAAGCCATCTGGCTGCTGTCGATGCCGGAAGACGGCCAGACCCACAGCGCACTCATGATGTTAGAGGGCTCAGTCATAGCGGTCAAGCCTGGTATCAGGGCAGTGACCGGCTTCCATGACCAGGCAGCAAGTCGGCAAGGTGCATCGCTCATTGACTTCTTCGATGCACTGTTCTTATACCATCCGAACGAGCCCCGAGCTTGCCAGAACATCGGTTGCATGGCCAACGTAGGCTTTATTCCACCCGACAACGCCGGCGGCCTAGACGAGTGCTACGAGTTCGATACCGGTCCCGGCAATGTCCCGTCAACGCTGTTGTACAACACTACACCAACGGCGAGCGAGTGTATGACGAAGACAGCGAAACGGGCAAGCATCATTCAGTAGCTCGTCGATGAGTTCTTGCAGCCCCAGTACCTCAAACCGCATCCGCTAAAGACCACAGTGGCGTGGAGTCTCCGGCAATGCGCTGCCCCATGACCTGATGCAGACCGCAAAGAGGGTTAGCATGTCTCCGGGCGATTTTGTCGCGGCCGTACCCTGCATCACCGCTCGTACCACTGTCGACCATTACCGCCGAAACCTGCTTTAGTGCATTGAGAGTGCGGAGATCTCTATGTGCGGCGGCGGAGCGTACGGTCCCAACATCACTGCGTACCTTCCAGCCAACTGCACAAATACCAAGATCATGATGCTTGCTGAGGCTAATCTTCCGGGAGGAGCCAGGGAAGCCATCACTTTCGGACGGCAGAGCGTGTAAGCCATCGTTGGGCGCAGCATCCTGGTGCCGGAAAGGGGGGAGTCCAACGGGACTTCGTTTTAGGTAAAGGCGGCCTGGGCAAGAACTAAAAGCAGGTCATGCACATGAGGATGGCGTTCAGGGCCGGGCGGGCGAGCTTACCGGGGGCGGGGAAGATAGTGAGTTGGGTATGTGGAAAGACCTTTGGCAACAAGTGGTGATGTAGGTGTAGAGAACACTCGCGTTCTATGCTCCTGGGTACACCGTCACTCGGTGTGTCAGTACCTCCTAGCATTGCACCGGACTTTCCAGCCGTCACTCCACGCTTTGGTGCTCCGTCAGTCAAGCATGATTGCTTTTTCATAGGCTACGTCGCACAGAAGAGCAGCGCCGAATGGGTCACGCGCAGGGTGTCTTCCCCGACAGCATGCTGGGCCCTTGTGAGGCTGCAAGTATCATGTCCGCATGGCCAACAACGCCCCTCACACCGACAATCCTGTATCCTTTCCCAATTGCGGCGGCGCTCCCACTTCCCAGGCGCCACTGCCTCATCACCGAGCATAAACCTTTGCTTCCGGACTCTGCTCCTCCGATAGCTCCGTGTACCTCTCAACGCAGCGCACGGAAGCCTGCTACAGCTCGGGCATCTGTTCGCTCACAGACACCCACGGATCCACTGGGGTGCTGATGCGGCTGTTCTCGAAGTCGACGATATAACTAGCGATCGCCAGAGGCGCCAGGTCAGCAGTGACGCAACACGAGTGCACGGTATGAGCATGCGTACCACTTGTCCTCTTCCTTGTGGTACATGACGTTGCGCTGCCGGAGGCTGTAGTGTGTTACCCCAACAGCAGACATCGCACTAGGCGGAGCATGGTGTGTCAGCAGCGGCATCATCCTCCCCATGTGGTCGTGTATCGGGCTTACTTGAACGCGGTGTTCCATGCGGCACGCAGCGACGCAGGAGCGTCTTCCTCCAGATCCTCATAGCTCAGCTCCGTCGCATACTGGCAGAATGTGACACCGGGCACCTTTGTCATGAGGACATAGTCTCGCGATCCAATGGCCAAGCCAGTCGCCATGCCCACTCACTGTGAAGTCGGCGATGTACTTTGGGGTGTGTTGACATCCGACGCTGGTCAGCCTTTTGAGAGCGCGGAGCTCTTTGTTGAACTTGTTGCTGAAGGCGCTTTCACCGCTAAAGTCATGGAGTTAGCATCTCATTGTGCCACCTAAACCGCCGGATCCGACTTACATGGAGAGGAAGCACTTGACCACGACTTCCTGTCTCGCAGGTGCCGGCTGACCCTCGGCTGCTGGCAGACCATACGAGGCTGTTACGACCGAGACATACTTCCCGTACTCCTTCGTCACCGGTTCCTTCAGCGTTTCAAGGACAGTGAACTGGTGTTTCGCATCGTCGCTGGTCACGGTGGTGCCCACCTCGTCGCCCTTCTTCAACTTCACCATCTCCGCCATTGTGGGTGAGACAGCCGCGCAGCAGTCGCGTAAGCCCGTACGTGGTTCAGACTGGTGCGAACGCAGAGTTTGCGGGACTCGTATGAGGCATGCACGCTTGGCATTGGTATGCAGGGCCGGGAAGTGACCAGTCCCATAGCTTGACCCCTGTCCGTTTGTACGCAGCTCTCGAAATTGAAGTTTTGCTCAAAAAGTCCCCGTCCGTTTGTTCAGGTCACACCGTCCCAGAACCCTCCGTAGAAGGACAGTATGGCACTAGAGATCCGATGTTCCACCGTGGGCGAAGAGCCCGGAGACTTGCGGAACCGAGGTTTTGAGTCTCCAAGCCCGTCAAGCACTCCATCAGACCGGTGAGTAATGCCGACCTTCGCATCGGGAATAACCTAGGCAATCCAGCAAATTTAAGTAGGTTTTCATGAGTGTGCACCTTGCTGGGAACGCCGTCGCCACCTGTGCCATCCACTGGCAAGGCGCGGACGCTCGATGCCCTTCGTCAGACCCTCTTTCCAGCCACAGTAGGTACACGTCGAGCTTCAGTACTCCATCGCCCCATTCTGCCGCCGTCTGTACTTGTTCGCTAAGGGGCCCACTCCAGCTCTGCGTGATTGGCCAGGACATCACCTTGTGCGGTGGTGTATCTTCGCCGTTCCAACGCTCTCGTAGACTGAGCAAGCCAAGCGGCCAACTGCGAAACATATGAGGTTGCTTTGTTCACGACTCCGACGCCACTGCGAAGCTCGGCTTGCATGTGATCAGCCTTTGCATGTGATCAGCCTTTGTATGTGATTGGCCTTTGCATATGATCAGCCTTTGCATATGATCAGCCTTTGCATGTGATCAGCCTTTGCACGAATCAGCAGAACTCCAACAGGCTGTTCAAGATACCTCCCGACGGAGAAGCATGCCGCCGCTTTCGGAACCGAGAATCTTGTGCAACAGCTGTCTCTCCGCTTCACTGGCGACGAGCTCTCAACAGACCGCACAGGCTTTATGCTCGTCTCACGTGGGCGACCGTGCGCACTCTTCCAGTGCATGCACCGTCTATAGGCCACATCCTTCCACCCCAGCAACGCTCGCCAACGCTCACCGCCTCGCACTCGCCTCCTTTAGAGCGTGCGCAGCGCCAAAACCTTTTACGCGGGTAACAGGATCCGCACGACCATCGGACCTCCCCATCACGGAAAGCATGCACGGATATTGGCGCCGCGAAAGCCAGGTGGCTGCCGAAATAGCGATCGAGTTCAAGGGTCGGTGTCCGGATCACAGCCTTCCGCAGGGTGCGTGAGGTGGATACCGAGCTTCTTCTACGTGCCATTGGAGAGCAGGCGGCAAGGAGCCCGAATCGGAGTCTCCACGTCCTGGGCGAAGGAGGACAGGTCGCTTGAGCAAATGAGGAGACGTCTTCATGGGCGGGGCGGCAGCTGCACGTGACGGAGCGCATCAAGGCAGGTGGCCGCCGACGCGGTCGAAGTAAGGGTCGGTCTCCGGATCATAGCCTTCCGCAGAGTGAGTGCGGTGGAATAGCCGAGCTTCTCCTGCGCGACGTCAAAGAAGTGCAGAGGGCGAAGAGAGTCGATGGGAATGTCCATGTCCCGAGCGGAAGGGAGAGGCGTCTCCGGCGAGGTCCAAATCCTGTTATAGATGGGCGCAAAAACACAACTGTCACCCTTTGGAGCCTGTCTCCTCGGTTGGGGAAGTGAGGCTTATGGCTTCCCGTGGACGGCGCTTCATGAAGACTGGTAGGTCCATTTTCAGGCTGCCGGACTCCTCGTGCGGCCTCACCACTACTCATGTTCTGATCTCAATTGTGGCGGCCCTTGGGCCGCCACTGTGCATCACGCAGTTCCGTAGCATGATGCCACTCCCCGATCGTTCCGCTGACACCACACGAGACCGCAGTCTCGACTGCCTCCACGCCTAGCAACCAACACGTTCTGCGTGCAAAGTCGAGACAGCGTTGGGGAAGACATACCATTGACTCGTTTGCGGCGAAGGTCTCATCTCCGATACCTTACAGCAGCAGCGAGGGCAGTATTCGTTGGTGCTCTTGCAACTTCATCCAGGTACCCATCACTTGGACGCACGACTGTGTCTCAGCCAGTAGGGTCAGCGGCATCTAGTGAATGGCCGGAAGAGCCATCGATGATCCGGTAATGACGGCCTTCTATGCGTTTACGTCCGGGGTATCCGTTCGGGACAAGCAGTAGCCGGTCGAAAGCCTGAGATATGTCAGCTACCTTGCCCGCATGATCGGAGGTAGCCTGTTTACCTCAAAGTCGGCGCAAAGTTCAAGCGGTATGGTCTGCGTGCCACCACTGGCTTGCACAAGTGTCATGTGCCGCCTGAGCTCTCCGCCCTCCCACGAATACCGGTCCGAGGTCCTTGGGCGTGCTGCCGAGCATGCAGATCAGCGCCTCGAAGGTCCGCTGCATGCTTTGACCGACCGCCCGGCTCTCCGGAAGGGCATGGGAGACACTGGCCATGTGTTCGCTTGCGGGCGAGTCAGCTGGGCATGTCTCCATTCTCTAAGATGGCCTGTACCGATATCTGGATATGACCTCGGTCGGGTACACAACCAAGAAGGCATCGAGCTCTTTGGCGAAAGCCGTCGTTGAGCTTACACGCCCGAAGACGGCAGACCGGTCGTCGGCGAGTCTAAGGCCGCAGCTCAACCTTTTCGCCGGTGGATACGGGCTCCTCTGCTAGCATCAACGGCGAGGATGGGCGTCCATTTCTCGCGTGAAGACGCCTACGACACCCGTTCACATGCGGCTCCGTACATTTGCTCGTTTTGCTTCGAATGTCACGACTGCGATTCGAGCGTGGGCGGGAGTAGCGGGTGCGCATGAGAGAGAGAGAGAGGGGAGCTTCGTGTCACAGTCAGTCGCTCAGACGCTCGATCTCCCCCCTTCGGGACCCCTGGCAGGGCCTGCGCATGTTGCGATATCTCCGGGCAAGCCTCGCACCGGCGACGCGGTGATTGATGAGGAAGTTCTACAGCGCTATCGCGCCGGACATGCACTAAATGAAAGGAAGGGGAAGGAGGAAGGAATGAAGAAAGCTGGGATCGGCTCTTGGGCTGATATGCTGTTACTATACTATACTCTACACTGCTGGGCCATCACCTACTTCCTAACAGGCTCGATCTACCAGCTGCTGTGCGGTACGTGCAGCCGGCCCGCAGCGCTGAACAGGATCGCGAGGGTAACTTTTACGCTGCCTCGGGTTGGGGGAGCTGGGGATGGTCGCTCGATTCAGGCATCACCATAGCCAGTCGACAGGACCTGGAGGCAGACATGTGGTGGTGTAGGGAGAATGGTAAAGACGGCCGCGCATATATACATCGCAGGTACGCATGAAGTCGGGAATGCTCGCGCGGACAGCAAGCAGGCTGCGTTGCTGCTTGCACGGCGGCTCACGGGGAAGCGGTGGCCTGTATCCTAACAGAGAGCTGCGTGGGTTCCCATATCTGCCCGTGCGGTTTTGGTCAGCACCTCCCGGCCGCGGTTTCAGTGATGGCGCTGCTGGCTTGGCTGGTCCTCGGCCCGCGCAGCAATATGTAGGTGGGACAAGATGCGCCGCTCCTTTGCAATGTCTGTGCGACATTGGGGGCGGCGGCATTTGCGGGAGTGAGTGAGTGGGTGAGGGAGTGCGACCGGGTCTCCAGACTCACCACACTCACTCCAGTCACCAGTCGGCTGTCATGCTCACGCGCCGGGTTCCGGAGCGGTCGAGTATGCTCTGATGCGGCATTCCGAGAGATGGGCGGCATACGGCATACTTACTTACGTGTGGTCGCACGGTATCTAGGCTGGGTGTCGATGGGTCTCCGTGCCCCCGCTGACGGGCTGACTGCTGAAACGCTGGCTGGGCTGAGCTGATGGGGCGAGGCTCACGCCAGTTGTCAACTTCAGACGCTTCAGAACTCTGGGCTTGCATCAGCTGTGTGGTGTTCACGCGTCCACCTTCTGCGTGCAGACGGAGAGAGTGAGGTGAAGTGAGGTGCGGTCGATGCTGCGGGGGAAGGGCCCAGAACATCGGGTGGCTGAGGCTCCTCACGCTGCGCCCCAGGATTCCGGAAAGCCGGGGGACGCGCTTGCAAACGCGACCCCTCTCGAACCCCTGCATTCGCCCTTGCCTGCCGCAGATCGATGCGCAGCTGGCGCTTGACGTAATCTTCCCCTGGCCAGTCCGCCACTCATACGAAGGCGCTTGCGCTACGTGAGCTAAGCTAAGCTGAGCTGCCACTGCCAGAGCTGGACGGGCGGTGTTTGTCTCGAGCGACACAACTGGCCACTTCTTCTTCTTCTTCCTCTGCATCTTCTTCATCCCAGTTGGCATATCACCAGCAGCCATTCCGCAGTAGCACGCTCATTTGCATTGCATTGCATCGCTGCTCATCTTCTACCATCATCATCACTCATCACCCAGCCACGCACCGTTTCGAAACGTGCCGGCGTTTGTTTACTCAGCGAGCGAACATCCATCTTCTCTCAGCATGCGCACCACGGCAGCATCCCTCGCGGCGCCCCTGCTCCTCGCCGCCAGCGCCCACGCCCTCCCGGAGCTCTCCATCTCCAAGCGTGACGCGAAGCTCGCGACGTCCAATGTGGCACGCGGGCTGGTGAAGAGGGGCGGCACGGTGGGGACGAATGTGTTTGATATCTTGACCTACAGCACGGGTGGAGCCTACTACGCGAATGGTGAGTGCGGCAGCAGTATACAACATCAGGAAGAGGAGCTGGAAGAGGCATATCGACACGGAGGACATGGCTGACGGAGTGTTGGAACAGTCACCATCGGCACGCCCCCACAAGACCAGGTGGTCATCCTCGACACGGGCTCCTCGGACCTCTACTTCGACGCCTCCACCGCCGCCGCCTGCGAGGCCACCGGTCCCTACTCCTGCCGCGGCGGCACCTTCACCCCGAAGGACTCCTCCTCCTACACCATCGTCGACGCCTCGCCCGCCTTCAACACCTCCTTCGGCGACGGCTCCACCGCCGTCGGGCCCTTTGCCGAGGATATTGTGGGCATCGGCAATGTGCGCATCAGCAACGTGCAGTTCGGCGTGGCCGAGACCGTCAACAGCACGACCGGTTACGCTATCGGCCTGATGGGCCTGGGCTATTCGGAGAACGAGGCGACGACGCACATCTACCCCAACATGCCCGAAGTGCTGCGCGACACCGGCGTCATCAACAGCCGCCTCTACTCCGTCTTCCTCAACGACGTCGGCGAGACCTCCGGCACCATCCTCTTCGGCGGCATCGACACCACCAAGTACACCGGCGAGCTCGCCACCCTCGACATCCTGCCCGACGTCATCACCGGCGCCGTCGACCAGTTTATCACGACCGTCACCTCCCTCTCCGCCACCATCGCCGGCAACACGACCTCCCTCTTCACCGGCGGCACCAACAGCATCGCCGCCTACGGCAACTCCGACGTCGCCCTGCCCGTCCTCCTCGACACCGGCAGCAGCGCCTGGAGCGTGCCGACCACCTACTACGACGACTTCATCGCGCCCCTCTTCACCTACATCGACCAAGACGGCTACTGCTCCTGCTCGCACCAGGACGACGCCGACAGCGTGACCCTGACCTTCGGCGCCAAGCTCAACATCACGGTCCCCGCGCGCGAATTCATCATCCCCGTCTACAACGCCACGACCGACGACCCGCTCCCCTACGGCGACGGCACGCAGGCGTGCGCCTTCATGATCGTCGCGGCCGAGCCCACGGGCGAGGGCTTCCAGACGCTGGGCGACGCCATGCTGCGCTCCATGTACATCGTCTTCGACCTCGACAACGGCCAGCTCGCGCTCGCGCAGGCCGCCGTCAACTCCACCGCCCGCCCGAGCGTCGTCACCGTCTCCGCCGGGCCCTCGGGCATCGCCAGCGCCATCTCGACGGCCTACTCCGGCGCGCCGACGAACACGTGGTCCATCGCGCCCGAGGTGCAGAATGCCACGGCGTCGTTCTCGGTCTCGACGGCGCAGAGCACGATTGGGACGGCGACGGGGACGGCGGCTCTGCCGGCCGACGCGCAGATTAGCTCGGGCGGGGAGACGGGCAGTGCGAGTTCTTCGGGGAGCTCGGCGACGACGACGAAGAAGGGCGGCGCGGCGGGGTTGGTGGTGCCCGGGGTGGAGTGGAGTGGGGTGTGGGTTACTGGTACCGCGGTCATGATGGCGGCGCTCGGGGCGGGACTCATGATGTGAGGACCACCCCGCTCGCTCCCTCCCTGTCGAGGGGTTTTCGACTCTGGTGCGCATTGGGCATGGATGGGATGGGATTGTTTTGTTTATCAAAGCATGGGGATCACGGGGAGTTTTCGTTTGATCTTGGTGAAAAGCGTCGGTGTTTTTGGAGAGCATGGGATTGGTGATTGGTTGGTAGGGTAGGGTAGGGCACAGCTGGAAGTTGTCCTGGACCTGGGAAGGGGGTTTTCCGATGGCCTTTTTCACCCTTGGGGTTCGTCGGTCGTGCTCCGGGCACGCCCGGGTAAGGCCTCCTCCTCCTCCGCCTTCTCTCTTCCGCTCTTTCGCCTCCCTACTAACGCTGCATGTGGTCATGGCCGGGTGCGCACTGCGGAGACAGACGGGGTGCCTTTTCCACGATTTCGAGGGCCCAATTCAGCGCGCTGCGAGCGTGCCAGCGAGATATGTTTCGAGCACGGGCACGTCGCCCCCCTCGCCGGCCAGGCCCCGGTGACTCTCGGGGTATCTGCAGCGTGGGTTTGTATGACCAGGACGGACCCCTGCCTTGCCGAGCGGCGTCAGTAGGGGATAGAGCGCTGAGGAGGGAAAGAGTGTGCGTGAGTGGATATGACGCTCCGATACTGTTCGTCAGTGGCAAGCACGAGGACTATCTTGCTGGTTTGTTGAGCTGGCACGTCTTGGAAGGTGAGTTCCGGAGAGGTACGCACAAGGGATGTCGCCCCCCCCC